>JADBJO010015770.1:22500-42701 GCA_016801955.1 Conus betulinus | reverse complement strand
TGAAGTGGTGTAGAGGGAAACACATGGGCTGAAATACAGTGTAATATTACAGACGCCTGCAGATTTTTGTTCTCAGGTCGGACGACGTCGGCAAGACGCGTGTGTGTTTGTGCGCGCAATATATATATATATATATATATATATATATATATATATATATATATATGTATGCATGTATGTATGTATATGTACAAGTGAAATGGAACTTTCATTATACATATGTGCAACAAATTAAGTTGAAATTTTGATACACAAGGAGAGGGGGGGGGGGGGGGGGGGGGGTGTATCAGTTATGGTGTAGTAATAATTCAAGTCAATTTGCAAACTGAGGAACGGTTCCAGTAAACGTTACGAGACAGGTCTTTTTCTTTCAAAAGGGAACTGCTAAGTTAGCATTTGTGACGCCTTACTTTTTATGTCATGCAGATGTGGTCATTGTCGATCATGTGGGAGGAGTTGCAGTGATAATTACACAGTGTATTGTGGTAGTGATCGCTATGGATTGTGTGGATGTATTACATTTGTAATTTTCAAGGGTCTGTGGAAGTGATCGTTGCAGACTATGTAGGAAGTTTTATATCGATAATTTTCAACGTTCTGTGGAAGTGAGGGTTGTGACTTGTGTGGGAGATATTATGCTGATGATTTTTAACGTTCTACGGAAAAGATCGTTGTGGATTGTGTGGGAGGTATTTAAACTGATAATGTTCAATGTCCTGTGGTAGTGATCATTGTGGATTGTGTGAAGTGTGCTCCAGTCATAATGTCTACAGCGCTGGTGGAAGAGATCTGCTCAAAATGATGCCATACCAACGCCAAATGCAAAGTCATCATCAGAGTCTGTAATTGTCTGTCCACTATTTATGTCACGAAAACATAAATAAAGTAACCAATCAACCAGTCAGTAATGACTAAAGAGCAGTTGAAAATAAAATGAGGCAAGGAACAGTTAATAATAAACAAGTATGGTAACTCTTACCCCCATAAGAAAAACCTGACACAGAGTTATTTTTATTCAAGACTGGTACAGCCTTTTAAACTTGAATAAAGTCAGACAATTACAAAGACGAACAATATAGTGGGGGGAAAAACAAGTGCAGGCCAACAACCCCTCCATCATCACAGCAATGACTTGGCAAAGAATTGAACTTAAGAAGGGAGGTGGGGTGTGTGTGTGTGTGTGTGCAAAGATGAAGAAAACTGGGCAATAAAATTGAGAAAAAATATGTTATCAATCTGAAAACTATTCACTGGCTGCGTGAGGGAAACATCGTAATCCCCTCTCGAAGGCAGATTTATTTGTATTGCCTGTTCCTAGGCCTTTCGCCTGTTGGATCAGACTCATCAGGAAAGACATGGCTGATAGTGTCTGTGCTCCTGGCGTCAAATAGAGACACACCACAGTCCATAATACTGTGGTATTCTTACTACAAAGGAATCAAAAAAGAATCCAACAGCACCCCCGAAGCAGCCAGCGAAAGGTAGTAAATGAAACAAAACGAAAATATGGGGAGGAAAAAAATGTTGCTGAAAAACTAAAAACATTATGCAAAAACAGTATAAAATGTAGGGGACAATCTTTGAGCTACGCCTGAGGATCCACCCAAGGATGCAAGGGAGATCAAAAGACAAACACAAAGACGGACAGAAACAAATACAAATAACCTCGATGTCATTGAAACCAAGTTGAAAATAAAATGAGGCACGGAACAGTTAATAATAAACAATAAACAAGTAGGGCAACTCTTGCTCCCATAAGAAATCTTAACACAGGGTAACTTTTATTCAAGACTGACACAGCTTTTTAAACTTGAATAAAAAGTCAGACAAATATTGAAGATGAAGAAAATTGGGATCATAAAATTAAGAAAAGTTTTTTGTTTGTTGTTTGTTTTTAAATAAATATGAAAATTCTTCACTAGCTACATGAGGGAACCATCGTAATCCCTATCAAAGGCAGATCTATTTGTGTATTGCCGGCTCCCAGGCCTTTCGTCCGCTGGCTCGGACTTATCAGGGAGACACGGCTGATTGTGCCTGGGCTCCTGGCGTCAAATAGAGACACACAACAGTCAATAATACTGTGGTGTTTTTTCCTTCACCATTAGATTGTTCGTCTTTGTATTTGTCTGACTTTAATCAAGTTTAAAAGGCCATGCCAGACTAAAATAAATGTTACTCTGTGTTAGGTTTTGTTATGGAAATTTGACAGTTTCGCTTTTTCCAGGTAACTTGTATACCATACTCATCTGATAAGGGATAATATATTGAAGAAAAGTGGATTACTTCATAATCAATCTTTCGACTTTTTCGTTCTGTTGGTCGTGACAAAGGGTGGACCACACATTCGAAAGATAAACAGACATGTACCCCCCCCCCCCCCCCCCCCCCCAATTTTCTTTTCTTAACCACAATTAGGCTATATTTAAATCACTATTACTATAATCCCCTCACATGTTATAACCCTTATCCAAATTAAACATATAACAGTAATAGATATAATAATAACAATAGCAATAATAATAATAAAAAATAATTATAATGATGTTGATGATGATGGTTATAATAATAATAATAATAATAATAATAATAATAATAATAATAACAATAATAATAATAATAACACCACCACTACTACTACAAATACTACAGCTACTACTACAACTAGCAATAACAATAGCAGCAAGAATAGTAGTAATAGTAGTGGTGGTGGTGGTAGTAGTAGTAGTAGTAGTAGTAGTAGTAGTAGTAGTAGTTGTTGTTGTTGTGTTGTTGTTGTTGTTGTTGTTGTTGTTGTTGTTGTTGTTGCTGCTGCTGCTGCTGCTGTTGTTGTTGTTGTAGTCTCGATGCTGTTGTTGTCGTCGACGCTGTCGTCATCATCATTGTCTTTGTAATTACCAAGAAGGGGGAGGAGGAGAAGAAGAAGAAGAAGAAGAAGAAGAAGAAGAAGAACAACAACAACAACAACAACAATAACAACAACGACAATAATCACCATCACCTTCATCATCATCATCATCATCATCATCATCATTATCACCACCATCTTGAAATAATGCTAACATGTTTTGTTGCTAGTAGTAGTAGTAGTAGTAGTAGTAGTAGTAGTAGTAAAAGTAGTAGTAGCAGTAGCAGTAGCAGTGATAGCATAGTAGTACCAGTATTATCAGTTTCGTTATTATGGCTTTGTTCATATTATCATCATCATCATCATCATTATTATTATTATTATTATTATTATTATTATTATTATTGTTTAATTTACTCCATTTTTTTTCACTTTGGAAGATGATTTTTTTTTCTGTTACTCATGGCTGTGCTAAATGTCTAATAAAGTATGTTTTGCTAAGATGAACAGATATTTCGTGAGTGTGGGCGTTTGCGTGTGTGTGTATGTGCTGATGATTTTTCATATTCTGTACCCTTCGGGTATCATTAAAAAAAAATCTATTTAAAAACTGACATTAGTATCCTCCAAGGTATAACTTATCTTTCAAGAAAGGGGGCACACCTTCCGGATTTCTGTCTCATAAAGATTGTAATCACGCTTGTTCGGATTTTAGTGTCGCCAGTGAATATCAGCAGAACCACACAGACGAGAGGATGCGACAACAAAAACTGCTTGCGTTCATACGTTTTAACTGTGTTTTTGTAGATTTCCGTGCGAGAGATAAACAAGACTGCCTCGGGAGTTATGTCCGTACGTGTGTGTGTGTGTGTGTGTGTGTGTGTGTGTGTGTGTGTGTGTGTGTGTATGTGTGCGTGTGTGTGTGTGCGTGTGTGTGTGCGTGCATGCATGCATGCGTGTGTGTGTGTGGGGGGGGGGGGGGGGGGGGGGGTGTGTGTGTGTGTGTGTGTGTGTGTGTTTGTGTTGCTGTGTTGCTGTTGTTTTTTGTTGTTGTTGTTGTTGTTGTTGTTGTTGTTGTTGCTGTCGTTGATGTTGTTTCTTTCTCTGTCCTATCGGTTCATTTCAAATAGTCCCCTCGTCCCAGTTCGAGACGACGTTGCCTCCGTCAACAAGACAGAGGTTGACAAGTGCAGGGAAAACTCATAACAAATATTTTGTTTCAATTATCTATAGTGTTTTTTTCTGTTGTTTGTTTGTTTTTAGTTTTGCCTTGTGGTATTGTCTTTGCGTTTGGGTGATTGTGCATTTATTGATTGACTGATTATTATTTGGTGTTATTACTATAGTGTTGTGTATATTGTGTATATTGATGTTCATTATTTGGTATTATTACTATAGTGTTGTGTATATTGTGTATATTGATTGTTCATTATTTTGTATTATTACTGTAGTGTTGTGTATATTGTGTATTTTTTTTCCTGTCTCCTGTTTCACGGGAGACAGTGACCATTTCTTTTGCTTTTTCTTGATTTCATCTCACTATTACGATCCTGTGTATCCTTTCATTTCCTTTTCACCCCCTTTTTCAAAACCTGTACACCTTCTTTACAATAAGCCCTATCTAGTTTTCTTTTCAACATTTTCATCTTTTAGGTAGGATTTTTCGCTAGTTTTTGTCCTTTTAATTGTTTGTTATTCCATTTTTGTAAATTCATTTGCATTTATCGTATCAGGCGATACATTTGTTTGTGAATTCATTCATTAAGTAAGAAAGTTTCAAAATGGAGCGACTGATGGCGGAGAACGAAGTAAGAAAGTTGTTAAGTAAGAAAGACTAACAACAAGAACATCTAAGAACTAAAACTTTATAAAGAATTTATTTCCAGAAAAAAAACTTTAGTATTTCCTTTCTTGGTAAAACATCAAATATTAGCATTGAACTTCATTTATTTTTAATTCCAAATTGATAGCTTTTTTCGAGAACAAAATACTTTCGTTGGGTTTTGGAAAAATACATTCGTTGGGGTTCATATCTATCCCGTTTTAGTAAGCTGTTTTCTGTTTACACTGGAAATTGAATTATGTATTGTATGTATATTATAACAATTGTATTTTTGTGAAACATATAACATCATCATATATTGCCTTATTTTCAATCATACTTAGAAATCGTTTTGCGTTTGTATCTGTTGAAAATTCATTAGTGATGATTTTAATAAATATGTTCAACAAGCGGAACGCTTGGGTTTTGATGGAGAAAAACCACCAGCTATGTGCAACAGTGCATAGATAGGGCAGACAGGCCAAGAGAGAGAGAGAAATCAAAGAAAATCAAGTTAGAGAAAAACTAGAGGGAAATCTGAAGAAAAAAAAAGACTACAGAGGGAAAGCTGAAGATAAAGAGCGTCAATTTAATTTGAGGCAGTTAGAAACAGAGGCCGATACTGAAATTAAAAGATAACAGGCACCGAGAGAACCTCCACCAGCTCCTCCAGTCACTTTCGCAAGCGCGCCCTCAACCCAAAACACCATATATTCTAAAGTTACCGCCTTTCGAGCTAAAAACTGGACAACACACCAATAGTTTCCTTTTCCGATTTGAAAGTCACGCAACGTCTTGTGGTTGACCAAAAGGAAAAGTGGACATTGTATATTGTGTCGTTGTTTAAGGGTAGCGCTTTGGCACTGTACCACACACACTCGCGTCGAAACAAAATTTAACATGGGATTAATTGAAAGAAGAACTCCTCAAGAAATTTCAATGTTCTGCGATCGTTTTCGCGAACGTTTCCATTCTGTGCGCCCTGACAAAGGAGAATCGTTTCCGTCATTTCTAATTTGTATGAGTCATTGCTTAGATCGATGGATCGATTTATCAAAAACAAACAAAACTTTTCAATCACTGCGAGATCTCCCATCTTAGAGAACAACTTTTCCAGAGCGTGAGCAAAGATACGGCCACTTTCCTTAAAGAAAGTCATTTTGAAAGCGTTGAGGAAATGTGTCAGATGGCTGATCAGTATTGCATCGCTCACCCGGATAAGGGCGTGGCTAGGAAAGGAGAATCTTCCATCTTTGAGTCTCATACATCATGTACAATCCCATTGGGACAGGGAAATTACAGGAAAGGAAATCGTGGGTCATTTCCGGGTCCTCAAGGATATACCTATCCTAGGAACGGACAGGGATCTTTCCGCGGTTCAAGTGGCTTTTGTCAGTACCAGCACTCACCACCGGAAAAAACCCGTTGCTCCTCAGCAAACGTTCCGAGGTCGTGGACAACGACCACCACGTAGACCTTTTGGATCAGCTCGTGGACAGAACCGAAGTTCACAAAGTAACACCAATCAGTCGGCCGCCGATCAGACGATGCGATGTTTCTTTTGTGATGGCAAGTTCATTTTTTTAAAAGAATGCCCTTTCAAACCAAATGATTCAAAAATCCGCATTACTCTCCACTGATTGTGAAGAAAGCCTTGCTTTGGCACCACATCAATCGGCTGATGACTTTTGTTTAGAAAACGGAGCCATCGAGCAGGGAAAGGCTACAAAGCTGCTAAAAGTCTCAAAACTGGATGAACTCCAAATTACTCCAGATGATCTAAAGAAATGCAGGGGAAAGACAAGACGCTGACGACAATACTTTCTGCTGCAAAACAGACTGTCACTTGACATACCAACGGACAAACCAACGTACATACTGGAGTCTGACATTTTATACAGGTGTGTACCCGGACAGGACAACAAACAAGTTTTCGTTCCAAAGCCACTTAGAGAGAGAGTACTACACACACGGCTCATGATGCATTGTTCGCTGGTCACTGCGGAAATCAAAAAGGACATTAAAGAGAGTTCTTGATTCTTTTTATTGGCCAGGTGTCACAAAAAGGAGGTTACAGAATATTGCCGCTCATGTGACATCTGCCAAAAGACATCACAGAAAGGTCGCGTCCCATGTGCACCTTTGCACAAACTGCCTCTCATTTCCCCATTTCTGAAGGTAGCTATTGATTTTACCGGGCCTTTCCCACCGTCTTCTTCCGGATATCGCTATATCCTAACTTTGGTGGATACAGCGACAAGTTTTCCAGATGCGATTCTACTGAAAAAATTGATACAGTGTCTGTCGCTGAAGCCCTACTTGCGATTTTTTTTCCAGGGTGGGTCTTCCAGAAGAAGTTCTCTCAGATTGTGGAACGCAATTCATTTATGACCTTATGAGAGAAATTTACAGACTGTTGTCAATCTCCTCCATTTCAACCACGCCATTTTATCCCCAATCAAATGGCATGGTTGAACGATTCAATGGAACGTTAAAGTCCATGCTGAGAACGTTTGCAAGGCAGGAACCCCCATGAATGGGATCGTTTCCTACCGGCTTTGCTTTTCGCGTACAGGGAAATGCTGAACGAAACACGGATTCTCACCATTCGAACTTCTTTTTGGACAATCACCAAGGGTCCCTTTGGATCCACTGATCACACATTGGACAAATAAGACGGACAAACCTGACAGTAAAACGGTCTACCAATACGTTTATGAACTGCAAAATCGATTAAAAGGATGCATGTGATCTTGCTCAACAGTCAGCTGATAGAAACACAGATGTGTACAAGGTCTTTGCAGATAGAAAAGCAAAGGCACGTTCCTTCAGTGTAGGGGATAAAGTCCTTGTACTACTCACCGATGAACACAACAAACTTCGTGTTATGTAGAAGGGTCCTTTTCAGGTGGTCGAAAAACTTTCTGCAGTTAAGTATAAGATCAAAATGGCAAACACCGAGAAGGTATTCCACGTGAACATGTTGAAGAAGTATGTTGAGCGTACAAATGTTGCCATCTACCAGTCAGTTCAATGGATGTCGTATGTCAAAAATTGATGTCAACATGACAGATATTATCAGTGATGATTTTGTACCCAACGTAACGTACAAGGACAGATCAAATGTTGTGAAAACAGCATATGTAGTATTCAGTTAAGTACTGAAATACCAGTGCGAACCAGACCATACCCCTCCTGTTTGCAAAAAAGAGAGGTTATCGAGAGAGAATCAAAGTAATGCTGGATTCAAAGGTCATAGAACCTTCTACATCTCTGTACAGCTCACCAGTTGTATTAGTGGATAAACCTGATGGCTCAGTGCGGTTCTGCATCGATTACAGGAAATGAAACAAAGATCACTGTGTTCGATGCCAAGCCCATCCCAGACATTGAAGAACTTCTGTGTCAGCTCTCAGAAGAAAATTATTTTGTGAAAATAGACTTAACTAAAGGATACTGGCAGATCCCAATGGCTGAAGCTGACAAGGAAAAGACAGCATTTCAAACACTTGTTGGACTTTTCCAATAGACGAAAATGTCATTCGACTTGCAAAATGCCCGAGGTTCTTTTGCCAGAATGATGCGAGCCCTGAAACTCCATGAATGTGGTGCAGTCAGCTTTTTTGACGATATTCTGTTGGCTGCAAAGTCATGGAGTGACCTCCTTTCTAATTTACGAGCCGTTTTTTTTTTTTTCCAAACTCCGAAGTTTGGTCTAGCTGCGAGACCATTCAAAATTCATGCCGGTTTTCAAACTCTCGATTTTTGGGTCACACTATTTCAGTGGGATGATGCCAGAAGGAAGGAAAGTGGAAAAGATTTTATCCTTACACAAACCCACTACAAAGAAACATCAGGTCACTCATCGGATTATTGTCTTACTACAGACGATGTGTACCCCACTTTGCGTCCCTGACGGCCCCTTTGACTGAAATGATGAAAGGGACGAAGAAGAACCTAAGTATTTTGTGGTCTGATGAGTGCCAAAAGGCTTTAGAGTGTGTTCAGAACACCCTCAACTCATTTCCTGTTCTTTTGTTACCCTCCCTCTCAGAAGACTTTATTTTGAGAACCGATGCCAGTTCCAAAGGAATGGGAGCAGTACTTGTGCAGGAAAAAAAAATGGTTTGTTACATCCCGTACAATACGCCAGTAAAAAAATTCTCAAAGACACAGGAGAAATACTCCACTACTGAGAGAGAGAGAGTGCCTGGCTATTGCATGGGCATGTGAGAAATTCCCCAGGATCTTGACTGGAGGGGAGTTTCAGTTACAGACCGACCACAGGCCATTGACGTTCCTGCAATCGTCAAAGACTAAGAACAACAGATTATTAAGGTGGTCTTTAGCATTGCAGGAATTCAAATTTACTATCGAACCAGTGCTTGGAACACAAAATGCAATGGCAGATTTGTTGTCACGTGTATGAATATTCATGGACAAATGTAACTGTCTTCAAGGGAAAGAGTATTTCTGCTGTTTTGTCTTTCGTTATGATCACAGTGTGTTCACATTTGACAGTGATTTGTATGCTGCCCCCTATTTAAATCAAGTGGTGTTTATGCTTAATTTGCTTGTTGAAGCGAATATATGTTTTACAAGCAGAAACTACTTGATGTTGATGTATTGCGCATGCATTCTTTGCTTTGTTCCTTTGTAAAAAATGAAAAATCATCATGTACTATTTATACCTATCTTGCTTGTGAAGGTGATTATATAGGTGTCACAAGCAAAGAACACTTTAGAAATGTATACAGACATGTTTTGATTGTGTTGTGACACAAACCTATTGTGTTCATTAGTCCATTGTCAACAATGGAAAATATGTTTGACTTTTCAATGGACTATAACTTACATGTGGAAAACAAATATGTTTTATTGTGTTTACATGTCTCTTTAGAAACATTTACACTTGGAAATATTCTCATTTTCATGAGGGTTTTGAAACACATGATGTGTGACAAAGGTAAGGAAAAAAATGTGCTTCACATCTTAACATATAAACACAATTTGTACTTCGAATTGTCTATATCCGTAATTGTTTTGTCCCTTGTAATTTGTGGAAATGTAATTTGTGACATGTGATGATGGACTATGGATTTCCTTTTTTTTTTTTTTTTTTTTTTTTTTGAAACATGGTATTTATGGTGGATCATGATGGTTGATTCTATACGTTGATGAGTAATCTGGTGAATCATGTGTGATGGATACACATTTTGTGATTCATGGCTGAAGATGTGTTATAAGTGAAGTTATATATCTTAAAAAGAATTTTTTTTTTTTTTTGTTTTGTTTTGTTTTTTTTTTTTTTTTTTTTTTTTAGGGGGGTAGGGTGGGGGAGTCTTTTTTTTTTCACCTCAGGATGGGGGGTGTCATGTGACGTAGCCTCACATCAAGGCATGTGACGCTCCATCACATTTAGTCTAGTGATATGAATCATTTCCCCCATGCCACAGCTAAAAAGGAAGAATATTCATGTGGCTTGACTAGTGTAGCAGGCGTCCCCAATAATTGTGAGGATCACTCAGTAAAATAGACAAGGGTTTGTCATTGGGTGAAAGCGACCACTGAGTGATAGTTTAATAAGGGCTGGTAACGTGTTGGTCATGTTTTTTGTACACTGAGTATGCACTCACTAGGAGAGAGAAAAAAGCATTAGTTTTAGCCCCAGGGGATGGCCTAAAGACTCGAATCCGTCAGGACGTTGGTCAGGGGGTCCTCACTGCTGAACAGTCATTACCAGTCCTTCACTCGTCGCTCTGTCAGCTATTTCTCCTCTGATGCTGCGACAGCATCTGTTTCCTAAGTGCTGAGACAGGTGTTTAAGCGATGGCCATGGAGTGGAGAACACACCGATATAGTTCCACCCCAGCAATTGAAGACCCCGGGTAGAGGAGTCGGATCTCATCGTTCCCCCAGTGACTGGAGAGTTCAAGGGGCAAGCACTTTTTTTTCTGATGCGGGCAAGGCATCATGATTGTATGGGGCGAGCGCTTTTTCTGATGCAAGTATGGCATCGTGATGGTATGAATTGTTTATTCTCCTGGTCTGGAGCTTGGGCCAATGTTGTGTAAAAGGCCATGATTTTATATTCTTGGAGGATGTGTGTATTCTTTCTCTCTGGTAAGAAGAATCTAGCAAGACTTTATTCATAGCAGTTCATAACTTGATTTATCTCTCAGTGTGAGAGAGAGAGAAAACATGTATAGAATTTGTTTGATAACTACTGGAGTGTAATGAGCATTGTCGGAATTGTTCAACTCATTTAGCAAAGTGTCTTCCCTAGAGGAAAGCGGGAAGAGGAAAAGCATTCTGTAGTGCGCCTTTTGGCTGACTAGAGGGATTGCATGTGCGTATGGAGTAAATACTGTCATGAATGCCTGTGTGCAAGAATGACAGTGTGACAGTTGGAATTTTACCTCACAAGCTTCTCACATGCGCACACGTGCTGTGCTGTTAGCGTAGCTATGAACAGGGTAGTAGTAGTGTGTGTGTGTGTGTGTGTGGGGGGGGGGGGGGGGGGGGGGGGGGGGGTCACTACTAAAGTTACGAACTCATTTATGCACAAAATCTGTCGTCATGAAACACTTTTTGTGTGTGTGTGTTACAAACTTTTTTTATGTTACGACCTAGTTCGTATCGGCAAAACTGTCAATCTTGAGCCCTGGAGCTCCGCTATGGGCCCACTTTCTGCCAAATTATGAACAATCCTGACAGTGACAGCCCAGTAGCTGGATACACTATGTTTCCTCTGGCTCACTTGCTTTCTTTTCTTGGTAGAATCCTACCAAAATACACTTATCCCCAGATAAGTGGTAGCGTTCTCTTCCAAGTCACTGGTGTTTTCTGACAGCCAGAATCCCTTGGTTCCAGATACAGGTTTCAGACAGTTACTGTGTGTGAAACGTGCTGCTCATACAAACTGGGCAGATTATAGCATGTAGAGTTAATGGATTTTAGAGGGAAAGCTAGTTGTAGAATTTGGAGATACGGGGTTTTTGCCTTTATCAATAAATGATCAAAAATTAATGTCATGACCAAAAAAAAAAAAAAAAAAAAAAAAAAACGTTTACTAGGTGAAAGTTCCTCCTGGAAAAGATATTGTAGTGTAAAAAAATGAAAATCTACCAAATTCGAGATACTGGGTTCTGGCAGTCAGTCCTCGATATATGATGTACACTTGACGTAAAGTTGTGTCAGACCCAACTGACATAGGCTAAAACACCAAGGCTACATTAGAATATTGTTATGCTATGTATAGGTATGTGGGGATTGTCTTCAGTCGTGACGTGCTTCTAGCGTAAAACTATCAGTCTCCTAAATCCCTCACAATCGGAGTGTGGCTGCTCAGGTGGCAGGGTAATCAAAAACTGTCACACGCGTAATGTTCTCATTCCTAGCTGATGCATTTTTACCAAAGTGCTCAAGTTCTTCGGCTGTTTAGATGATCCCTGGGGTCTTTTAACCAGGGCACAACAACAACAACATATGTGATGTCATCAAAACAACTGATTTCTAAATTCTAAATGACTTCACTATGCAAACAAAAGCAGAATGGAACAGGCGCACATCTACCTGGCTGAAGAGTTGGCCAGTCTAGCCAACAGCTCGAGAGAATTGTCAAAATACCTGACAAAAATGTGTACTTGGGATTTGTTAGTCGAAGAAGTAGGCCATTCAGGAGTGTCTGGTTGAGTGGAAATTGCCACTGGGACTTAGGAAACAATCTAATGAGTTCTGACAGGAAGAGGGACTCTCAAGCTAGTTTGGCTCGATCTGCCACGTTTGTATGGAATGGCTCCATACAAGGCAATCTAGTTGTCCCTCTAAATATACCATGTCGCTTGGAACATCCAGAAAATGCTGAAGAAGTTTTCGCATGTCCTCTCAATGATGTTCCCCACAAAGGGATATACAACAGACTGGATCGATACGGCAGCTGGCATAGCGACACAGTGTGCAGTTTCTCTGTAACTGTTTGTGTTGGCATTAGAGGTCTTCTTGAAAGAACCCTTTAAGTTCAGCTGACCTCGAGAATAAAAGACAAATACCTGATCCAAAAGCCTTCATGGATGACACAACCATCCTTTCCACCATGGAAGCTGGAACTTACAAAACTTTGAAGCAGACTGGACAATTCTTTGTTTCATTCAGGGATGAGTTTCAAACCAAAGCAGGCATGAACCTCTCCCTGTGGAAAACGTGAGTAGCTGGAATACTGGAGAGAGAGACACAGAGAAACAGAGAGAGAGAGAGAGAGAGAGAGAGAGAGAGAGAGAGAGAGAGGGGGGGGGGGGGGGGGCAGGATTCCATTCTGCTTTGCGTTCCTGTTCTGGGCTGATACACATATCACTGAGAGAAGTGGAGCATTATTTTGCTGCCCCCCCCCCCCCCCCCCCCCCACCCCCCCCTGTTTTCCAAAGAATATTTTGAGATAGTAAAGACCATTGCCCACGCATGAGCCTGTCAGTATGCAGTTTGTACTGCAGAAAACTGTGACAGCCCTTTTTTTTTAACATAAATCCTTAAAATCCTTTCAAGACCTACTTCAGTAACTGTGTTCTGGTCGCTTATCAAATGCCAACAATTGATTTATTCCATCGCAGACCCAGTGCTCAGCATCATGTGGGTCATGCCGCTCTGCAGTCTGTGATAACGAGAATCCTGATATAATCAACATGAGGAGCAGAAACAACTTGCACCTAGCACGTGTGTTGGTCCCCTACACTCACAGCTGACCGTAGGCTAACAGCAGTGCACAGTCCCTTACAGAGGATGTAGCCCACTCATTCTATCCCACAACCAAGCGCATGGCACGTGTTGTCCATCACACCAGTTCCAGCCAGCGCGCCCTTCAGCAAAATCCCCACGCACTGGAAGATGCTTTGTTGTCAGCATGCAGGCTTTCTCTTTCAACTCTCTCTCATAGTGATCAGGTTGACCTGTTTCTCACTGCACGCGCGTAACGCAGACGACACGTTGCTATGTATTCATTTATCACAAAGGGGGGTGGAGGGAGGGGGGTTTACTGTATTCCATTACAGAAATCGCTTTCTCCTTTAAAATGTACTTTCTTTCGAGTAGATTCCATGCTCAGTGCATTAACTACCATTCACATGTCAGTGATTAATGGGCAAACATGCCGAAAACAAACGCGCAGCACTCTATTTTGGACTGTTGTAAGGTTACGGTTACGCTGTTGGCGTAAGGGACATGTGACTGTGAAAAAATCACTGTTGACTGAATTGACAGCTGGTGTTGTCACAGAGCGGTGATGACAATCAGCCTTCAAGCATGGTGAGCTGAAGTTCGAACTGTATCTCTTTTTCGTGAAGACATTGGACATGCTACTTCTTCACCCTACTAAACCAGTATTGTCCCATGTGAAACAAGACCAGACAGACAGTGGATGTTGACAACCCAATCTATCCGCCCCATCCCATCCCATGGTTCTCTTAAAACATTGTGAGTCAGCGGTTCCCCTTTAGATGATGCATCCTCATTTTACATGACTTAGATAAGCTAAATATAATTTAGCATGATATGTAATGATAATCATCAGGATGAATTGATTTCAGCTTCACATTATGAAGAACAAGGCATCAAAATGTAACACAAATGGCATCTTTCTCAACATTATGGCACAGGTAACAGATCACATCACCTGAACACACACACACACACACACACACACACACACACACACACACACACACACACACACACACACACAGAGCAACTTTTTTCCTCCCCACACTTTTGTTTGGTTGCATTTACTACCCTTCGCTGGCTGCTTTGAGGGTGCTGTTGTGTTCTTTTTTGAACCCTTGGTGGTAAGCACACCACAGCATTATGGACTGTGGTGTGTCTCTATTTGACGCCAGGAGCACAGATACAACCAGCCGTGTCTCCCTGATGAGTTCCGATCCAGCGGACGAAAGGCCTCGGAGCAGGCAATACAAATAGATCTGCCTTCGAAGGGGATTGCAATGGTTCCCTCATGCAGCTAGTGAAGAGTTTTCATACCTATAATATATTTTCTTAATTTCATGTTCCCAGTTTTTTTTTCATCTTCAACCTCACCCCTCCCCCTCCACCTTAAGTCCAAATCTTTACCAAGTCATACTATGAAGACAGTTGAGTTGTTGGCCTGCGCTTGTTTTTTTTTTTTTTTTTTTTTTTTTTTTTTTTTTCCCCCTCCACTGTCAGATTGTTCGTCTTTGTATTTGTCTGGCTTTATTCAAGTTTAAAAGGCTGTGCTAGTCTTGAATAAAAGTTAGTCTATGTTAGGTTTCCTGATGGGAGCAAGACTTACCCTACTTGTTTACTGTTTATTGTTTACTGCTCCCTGCCTCATTTCATTTTCAATTTCAATTTTATTCAGTTGTTCTTTTAACCCCTTCCCTTCCTGTCTCCAACTTCATGGCATCAGCATCCAAAAGTAGCATGTGACTATCCTTTCCACCACGGCACTGCTACATCCTCCACCAACATCACACACACACACACACACACACACACACACACACACACACACACACACACACACACACACACACACACACACACCGCACCTCCGTACTCCCTGTGTATACTTCATGCATAAGCTATAGCCCTCTTCCTTTCCTCTCTCCATTAGCTACATCCATCTTTCCTCTACCCAGATACCTACCCCCTCCCTGTCTTCATCTGGCTTTCTTTCAATTTCATATTCTGTCTCCTCTACATCCCTTCCCCCCTCCCTCTTTTCTATGCACGTGTGTGTGTGTGTGTGTGTGTGTGTGTGTGTGTGTGTGTGTGTGTGTGTGTGTGTGTGCGTGCGTGCGTGCGTGCGTGCGCGCGCGCGCGTGTGTGTGTGTGTGTGTGTGTGTGTGTGTGTGTGTGTGTGTGTGTGTGTGTGTGTGTGCGCGCGCACGCGCGTGTGTGTGCACGCGTGCGTGCGTGTGTGATCTCAAACCCAACTTACTTTTATGTACAAGATAACAACAGTCAAGAAAGCAGTTACTGTGCTTGTTTGTGTGTTGGATAAAATGACAAAATGTATGTGTTTTTTAGTTCAATGTCTCTCAATTGTTTGGACTGAAAAGCGAGTGTTACGTTTTAAATCTATGCATAAAATACAACTCGAAGATGAATGTTATGTCTATACATGCATTTATCCATGTGTAAGGTATAAATCGAAGGTAGAGCTTCAGATATAACTGAAACGGCCAGTTTTATATTTTTACAACTAATCCAATCAAATCTGCGACTTCCTATTCGCTTTTGATGATGTAGAAATACGTTAACACCATTGCCAGAGGTTCCGTATGCGGAACAGATGCAACTGAGAGAATATCCTTAGAACTGCAGGTTTAAGTTTTGTTAGTGTATTTGATTTCGTATTATTTTCATAGACTTTTGTCAAGGGAAGGAGCACAATCTGCTCGCTGGTGCCGAACTGAAAAGTATTATCAGGTCTTCTGAACTCAGAACAGTTTCTAGTTGAATAATAAATGTCTTTGAGGATTTTCAGAAGATTTTTTTTTTTAACGGAAAACAGAACAAATATCGACAAAGTTTTGGTCATAGAACGTCTTCAGGAGTTGTGACATAGAAAGAAAAACAAATAAATACGTATAGAAGATGTCGTATGAAAATATACGTAAACGGACGATGACGTGTTTAAAGGTGTGTGTGTGTGTGTGTGTGTGTGTGTGTGAGAGAGAGAGAGAGAGAGAGAGAGAGAGAGAGAGCGGCGCACGCGCCTGCGTGATTGCGTGCGTGCCTGCGAGGTAGTCTCTGTACAAAGTTGTACGTCGGGGAAAACATATCGTACCCTCAACGACCGCATTGTGGAACATCTCAGAGCCATCCAGTCGTCTCACCCAACACCAGTATAGATTCATTTCAACTCTGATTGCCACAGCCAAACCCATATTTCCGTCACTGCTGTTTGACAAAACCACTCATCAGCCCCAGAGATCAAATTCGTGGAGTCCAGGATCATCTCTCGCCTTGGCGCCACAATATCAGATGGACGCAACTCTCGCCTCTGACTTTTTTTAGTTTGAATCATTCCAGCTCTTTACCTTTCCCCTGGCCTCTCCTCCATCCCCCTTCTGTCTACACCCCCCCCCCCCACTGTTGCCATCCCCCTTACTCAGTTCACACCCCATGTACACATATAGCATATTTAAAACTTCACATGTAGAGCATTATATATGTATATATATATATATATATATAATAATATATCATATGTGTGTGTGTGTGTGTGTGTGTGTGTGTGTGTGTGTGTGCATATAGAGGGAAAAAGACAAACAGAACCAGAGATAGACAAAAAGAGAGAGTGGTAGAGGAGTCTTATGTATAATATATATATATATATATATATATATATATATATATATATATATATATATATGTGTTGTGTGTGTGTGTGTGTGTGTGTGTGTGTGTGTGTGTGTGTGCAAACATAAGACTCCTCTACCACTCTGTCTCTCTTGTTGTCTATCTCTGGTTCTGTTTGTGTCTTTTCCCTCTACCTGCCTCTCTTTTTCCTCAAGGTGAAATGGGATTGGGCACTGATTTTCCTTTTTCCCACACACACACACACACACACACACACACACACACACACACACACACACTCAAACCACCACACAAACACGCGCGCGCGCGCACACACACACCTTTAAGCACGCCATCGTCTGTTTACGTATATGTTTCAATACGTCATTTCCTATACGTATTTATTTGTTTTTTTTTTCTATGTCACAACTCCATAAGAAGGCCGATGACCGAAACGTTGTCGATATTGGTTCTGCTCCCCCCCCCCCCCCCCCCCCCCCCCTTTTTTTTTTTTTTTTTTTTTTTTTTGGGGGGGGTTTTTTTTTTTTTTGTCTATGTTTTAATCTTCCGAAAATCCTGAAAGACGTTCATAATTCATTTTTACTTGAAGATCTGCGGTCAAAAATCTGTTTAATTGTTTTAAGTTGGCTGTGAAGTCAATCTCTCTCTCTCTCTCTCTCTCTCTCTCTCTCTCTCTCTCTCTCTCTCTCTCTCGTGTGTGCGTGCGCGCGCACGCGTGTGTGTGTGTGTGTGTGTGTAAGAGAAAGAAGAGAGAGAGAGAGAGAGAGAGAGAGAGAGAGAGAGAGAGAGAGAGAGACAGACAGACAGACAGACAGACAGAGAGACAGACAACACAGACGGAAAGAGAGAGAGAGACAGACAGACAGACAGAGAGACAGAGACAGACACAGAGACAGACAGACAGACAGACAGACAATACAGACAGACAGAGAGAGAGAGAGAGAGAGAGAGAGAGAGAGAGAGAGAGAGAGAGAGAGAGAGAGAGAGAGGAGGTGTCATGTTCCTTTTTTTCTGTAAATCAAAACAAGTCTTTTTAATGTAAAGCGAAAACACGATTTCATTGTAGATTTAAAGCTACACACTTTGGAGAAATAAGTGAACTGAATAGGGGACATTCATTTCTGTGACTGAATTTGGCGTTTTAACTGTGCAAGTCTTTCTTACTCATTGCATTCCAGACTTTCTTTATAATCGGTACCGATCATTCTTCAAAATGTCAGAATTCTGTCATCGATGTAAAGGGAAAACCATTTCTGTGACTGAATTCGGCATTTTTAACTGTGCAAGTCTTTCTTACTCATTGCATTCCAGACTTTCTTTATCGGTACCGATCATTCTTCAAAATGTCAGAATTCTCTCATCGATGTAAGTAGCTAAGGTCTGCTTCACATGAGCAGTAATAAACTCCTGAAGATAAGTTTCTTTGTTTCTGTGGCGTTTCTGTCGGAGGATGAGGTAAGTATAAAGGAACGGGTTTAGCGCCGAGTTTAAGGGAAGAACAATAATCCCCAGTGCTACATTGATCTCCACTGGTATAGCGACATCCAGCTTGGCCAGGAGTCCACAGACACCAATGGGGAACCAGCACAGAAAGTCTGACATGGCAATGACCAGGAGACGACGAGCAATGGTTAACTCATTGGATTTGGATCTGGTCCTATCTTTAACGCCAGCCGTGGCTTTACGCATCAACCCATCATCTGCAATGGTGTTGGATCTGAATGACCAGTAGATAAGTGCCTGACCAAATGCAATCAAGAGGAACATGACTAGGTTAACTACAATCATGACACTGAAAGAGTAAAGACGACCGGGAAAGTCAGCTCTGGTGACGGGCAGAGGGATGCAGATTCCTGTCTGGCTGTAGAAGGCCCAGTGGGACGTCACAGGGAGTAAAGGTACTGAGGCCAGGATCACCCTAGTCCCCAGCTGATAGTGCAGGCCACGTGAGCTGACGTGATTCCGAAACGAACATGGCTGAAAGGAAAGCGGATGACTAGAAAACGATCCACAGTGATGAGAAAGATGAGGAATGACGACACCTCACAGGAAACAAAGGAAAGAAACCCTGCAGAGCTGCACACTGCACTGTGTCTCCACGCGCCTTCTCCATCCATAGGTATCGGCCTGCATATATATGGTCAGCTACTGCAATCACCAACAGATAGACCCCCCATCAGTAAATCTGACACAGACAGGTGAATGACAAATACCACGTAACCCGTTTTGCTTTTCTCCCCAATAAACGTCTGCATGCGATACACAACACTTGCAAGATTTCCAGGTAGAGCAAGACCAGCAAAGACAGCGATAATTATTTTGTAAAAGTTCGTCATTAACAAATGTCCACATGAGGACATTTCGTCCAAAGGCGCTACACATTTTCCACTGAAAGTAGCTGGCAACATAACTGAACAGCATAACCTGTAGTTGTCACTATAGACTTCCTGCAAATCCCTCATGTCTTTCATGAAGTCAGGACCAAAGTCAGAGGTGGGACAACCACGCAGATTGAGAACTTTCAGTGACCCGAACAATTGTTTTCCCTGTCAATGAGTCAAGTCCACTGTGGGACAAATCTAATATCTGAATTTGAGGCATGATTTCCGACCACATTTGCAGGTTGGAACTCTGATTTAGAACTCGGGAGAGATTCAGTAATACTATTGATGTTAATCTGTATATTCGGTTGAAATTAGGAATGCTAGAGGACAGAGGGTTACCAGCAAGAACTAGTTCCTTGAGATTTTTAAGCTGTAGGAGGTATCTGAATCTCACATCATGCAGCTGGTTATCACTGAGATCAAGTATGTGAAGATTAGGTAATATCATATAAGTTAATTCTGTCAACCCACATGCACCAATACCCAGGTAGATCAGCATGGTTTTACCTGAGATCTCATCTAAGGTCAGCCCAGTACCCCTGGCTTCAAGATATCGGAGATGTAGAGAGGGTTCAGTCCGATAGAAGTGATTGCCATAACAGACGCACTTGTCAGGACAAGATTCCATTTCTTTGCACATAAGTTCGTCATCGGAATGTGGACAGTTGGGCACACCGTCACAGAGGGTGGTTCAACGTGCATACAAATTGTTATGTCAAGTAGAAGACACCGGTAAAAATCCTGGGCATGTATACGCATCACAGTGATCTTCATCCTCATGACCTGGACAGTC
>JADBJO010015770.1:0-20000 GCA_016801955.1 Conus betulinus | reverse complement strand
CAGGCGAAGATCCTAAGAGTCATATGCTGCAAAGGACATAGGACGACAGGGGCTGCCGATGATGTTATGTTAAGGTCTGTCGTGCCTATAAAAACCCTTTCTTATGTCTTTTATAGGCGAGATCTGCCTCTTGGCATAGTTGGACTGGACAGAGTTTTGAAGCGAAGGACGTTTTCTCTGGAAGAAGAAGAAGAAGAAGCAGAACAACAACAACAGCAACAACAACAACAACAAGAAAGAGGATTTTAAAGAAGATTGGAGGACACAGAGAGAGAGAGAGAGAGAGAGAGAGAGAGAGAGAGAGAGAGAGAGGGGGGGAACTTAAATCATGACCAGGAAATTGCCCCTCATGAAGGGGTTCTTAAATACAAACATTTGTCCAATCTAGTATTTATAAACAATGACGTCGTTCATGATACACTTTTGCAGTAATTTTAACAAACGAGAACAGAAACGCAGCTTAAATATATATTGACACATTTCTATCTGTTTTCACATGTGTGCACATCATGAGCAATACTAATTTAAACTTACTTAGTACCTTGTAATATTTCTACGGTATGTATTGTGCGCTCAAGTCTGTAGAAAAGGACAACATTATACAAAATGCATCTCATTTACTTTCTCTTTTTCACAAAGTGGACGTAGTAAGTCGTCATCACTGTGTCTTCTGTAACGATTACGATGTAGTGCAATTTTGGAGATGCCAAGCCCAATCTTATGTAATTAAACACTAAAATGTCTGACTAAAGTAAACAAATAAACATGTTTTTAACATCAGGGACAGTGCAGAAGGTCCTGTTGATATAGTAATTCACATTTTACCATCTGCAACAAATTAACCTTCCCGAAAAGCTTTTAGAAACTCGTTTTAACCCTTCCACGCCTGATTCAGCCATTCATCTCCAAATCCAAACAAGTACAGTTCATGGCGAGTATTTGAGGCCTAGTCTTTCTTATTACGCGGATCCAAATACAAAAATCATTTTGTAGGCCTCACAGGATAGTCTATATTCGTCCATTCTCGACGCTTTTAGCTAAACCTAAAACACTCAGCACCTGAGTTTATGTAAATGGTTATCAGTTTGTTTCCCCATACGCCATGTCATTAGCTGTTTGCATTTCTACGCCTAAGGATCTTTGACAGCAAACGAATGCATCTATTCGCAGTTGATCATTGCGTTATTGGGTCACCATAACTCCACATTATACTGAACAATAGGTTGAATGTGTAAGTCAAAGTTTAAGAAAAAAGGAAGAGTGAGAATAAAAACACTTCGACTTAAATAACCTTCGCGAAATGCGAAGATATCGCGGTTTTTTTGCTCTACTACTGAGATCACGACATGCAGCAACATAAAGTATCTTTGTTGAAAAATAAATTCCTAAGTATTTGTAAACATTCACAACCGGCATAACAATTCCGTTAAATGTCCACCTTTCTCTGGCAGCTAAATTCCCTCTTTCCTGAATACCACTATGTTGAATTTCCCATATTGAACTTAAACTGCAGAACAGCAGCTGCACACGTTGAAGACTGTTGATGTACGTTTGTAAGCCAGCGACAGTCTCTGAGAGAATAAAAGCCACATCATCAGCAAGAAGTAGCACAAATTATTCAAAACAATCAGACGCAAAGATTGCACCATTTCTTCCACCCCTTATCACCTCTAATGCCAGCTCATTCAGAAATAAAGAAAACAAGACAGGGTTGCAAGCGTGTCCGTCTCTTTGTTTTACTCATGGGCGCTATTAATAGAATCTGTTACACTACTTCCGCATTAATCTGTTTGGTTTTGACGTGGTCGTACACAATACGAATATATATTATATATATATATATATACATATATATATATATATTATAAATATGATATATAGTGTGTGGTGTGTGTTGGTGTGTGTGTGTGTGTGGTGTGTGTGTGTGTGTGTGTTTGTGTGGGTGTGTGGAGTGGTCTCCCTCCGTTGTCGTGGTGTGGGAGCTTGTGTACCTCTATGACCCCAGAGAGCAATGCCAGCGGGAGGGCCCCCACCAAGCTGGACCAGGTCGAAGGGTAGAGGTCAGACTAATGTCGACCAAGTCCCCCTGAGGTTAAACGGGTTTTGTGTAGGGCTAACACCCCTTCTTGGGCATAAGATGTGGCTCATTAGTCTGGGAAGACAAACCCGCCTAAGAGAAGATCTCAAAACTGATCTCAAACCTCCGTTTGCCTTGCGCGGCTATAACCCACTCTTAGGAAAGGCTTCGGTAGATCAAACCCTGAGAAAAAATCGGAGTCGGAGTCCCCCAAGGCAGTCCGAGAGAGCTGTATAACAGCAACGTGTTCTGGCAACGTCCTTCGACGGCAGTGGAACCATGTGTATTGGCGTTTTGTCGCCTTTGCAATGGACCATTCCATCGACGTGGAGAGGGAGGGGGGGGGGGGTGGGGGGGGGGGGGGGGGGGGGGGGGGGCGGGGGGGGGGGGGGGGGGGGGGGGGGGGGGGGGGGGGGGTGGCAGGGGGGGGGGGCTCTGGGGCGGTGGGGGGGGCTTCGGGGGGGGGGGGGGGTCGGGGGGAAACACGATGCGGTAGTCAGCCTACTGGGTTAAATCCTGCATATTCAACCTGATATTCAGACGCCAAGGGCTTGCTTGTTGTCCCGCCGACGGTGGAGAGGCAGCGTATCGTCAATGGCGTTGTGCAGTACCGCCCACGACCGTCAGCCCGCCTTGGGTACAGTTGGCAGGGGAGCCCGAAGAGCAGCTTTGCGCCAGGCCGAAGTAAGCTGCGCTCTGCAGGGTGAACGAACATCAAGATTAACAAGGTCTACTGGGTATAAATCGGCATACTCACTGACGGTAGTCAGCGCCAAGGGCTGCTTCCGACGGTGGGAGGGTCAATCGTACTCTCATTGGGCAGGTACCGCCCTCCTTAATCTGGGCAGCCCCAGCCAGTAAGGTTCTGCCCCATCACGGTCCTTTAGCCTCCACTGGGGTGCTGGGTTTTTTAGGTGAAAACCGACAAGCGGATCGATAACTTGTGCACAAGGCCACCGAAAAATGAAAACTTCGCCGGCCCCGTGAAATTGAGTACAACACACCAACTAGGACTGACGACTGTCAACAGTCGGCTTTTCTGACGATCTACAGGAAGTAACGATGTTCGCAGATGGACATTGTCGCCCTTCAAGAAACCAGCAGTCTCCCAGAAACAGATGCGGTGAGGGAAGAAATACTTCACCCTGTTCTGGCAGGGCAAACCATCATACTAGGTCAGAGAACATGGCGTCGGGATTCGCAGTTAGAAACAGATTATTGGAGTCCATAAGCAACCCAGCAGAAGGAACAGAAACGAATCCTGTCCTCTCTGACTCCAACACTCATCGGGACCAGACAACATGTCTAATTAGTGCCTAGTGCCGGATGCGCCCAACTTTGGCATCCACCAGAACGAAGCGGAAGACAAGTTTTATGACGACCCTCAGTGCTGCTATAAAGAAATTCCCGACAGAGAATTGCTGTTCATTGCACGGCGATTTCAACGCCAGAGTAGGTGTCGATCACACTCCTGGCCGTACTCCTTGCCCACCTGCTTGGGTCGTTCGGGCGCGGGCCCCCTGCTGGGATCAGTTCGTCGCGCACTGGGAATGACACAATGCGCCAAGCGTTTATGCTGTCAGCTCTGCGTTTATCATGTTGGCTGTCATTAACACTTCTTCAAACCGAACCTACACCATCGAGTCTCCTGGAGACAACTTAATCCCAACACTGGCATCCAGCTCGATCTGGTCAACTACACCAGACTTCAAATCCTTTTCTCAAGCATCCAGATCACTTCACAGCCACCAGAGCGCCGATTGTGTACCTGACCCTTCTTTTGGGTGTGCATCAAAGTAATCTCCGCTCAAAGAGACTGCACAGTACGAGAAGAGGACGCGCCATCGACCTCCCATCCTACAAACAGCAACACGAAATCAAAAAGACCCTTATATGAGTTCAGCTGTACGAAACGTGTTGGAGGATTCTCCCCCTGTCCAACCCCTGCAATGAATGCCCAGACCGCGTGGGAACACTTTAGAGATGCGCTGCTGTCCTACACAAAACGGGCCGCCGTGTCCAACCATTTGGCAAAAAGACACAAGTTCGTGAGCTGACTGGTTGTAAGGCCCATTTATAGAAATTGACACCACTTCCCTCGAGGCCACGAGAAACGCCTGACACCATTACAAAAACCAATCCCAGTGAGAGCACAACCTCCAGGTTCTCCGTGCTGCTTGCAGCAATCCGTTGTGTGCCAGGCAGGCAATGCGCCAAGCGATGTAGTGGCTTCAGCGCTGCTCCCAGATTCAGATCGCAGCTGACAACAGGCGACATTAAAGCGATGTATGACGGCAATCCAGGCAGGCGACTGGCCCAACACAGAAAAACTGCCCCTGTGAAATCAGCCGACAGGTAATATGATAACTCCTTCACTGTAGCCTGCATAAAAAAAAGGGAAAAAAAAAACCATCGCAATCCCTCTTTAAAGTCATATGGTTTCCCCCTTATGCACCCAGTGAGAGTTCTCATAATTCTTAATTTTCATTTCATCCCCCCCGTTTTCACATCTTCAACACAAAACCCTCTCTGCTAGGCCCCCCCCACCCCCCTCCCCCCTCCCCCGCCCCACCCTCCTTAAGGTTTCAAAGTTCGTGCCAAGACATTACTACGAAGTAATTTAGGTTGTTTGGGCCTGCGCTTGTTTTTTTTCCCCCACTATTAATTGTTTCGTCTTTGTTGTACTTGTCTGACTTTATATCAAGTTTAAAAGCTGTGCCAGTCTTGAATACAAGTTTACTCTGTGTTAGTTTTCTTATGGGAGCAAAGACTACCCCTACTTGTTTACTGTTTTATTGTTTACTGCTCCCCTGCCCTCAATTTCATTTCCCATTACATTGTTGCAGGAGAATGGAAAATATAATTAATCCTGGGGCCCATGCACACAATGGCCATCAGTCCAAACACACCCAACAAGTCACCATATGCCCACACAAGCAATCCCTACAACACAACACACACACAGCTGCCACCACGGCACCACACACCCGACAGACACAGTGGGCTGGCACGCGCGTCGCGGTTGCGACGGCGCTGCGCGCACAAGGGCACCACCACACACACAACACATCTACCTATCGATGTGTCCTTCTGCTATCTCTCTAGCTACCTACCTGTCCTATCTATCTATCCTCCCTATCTAGCTAGCTATCTAGCTATCATTTGATCGATCACAATGCATACTTTCACAATCAGATACAAACGCGCACACCACACACCACACCCCACTAGAGAGAGAGAGAGAGAGAAGAGGTAGAGAGAGGAGAGAGAGAGAGAGAGTCCGAACTGTGGTTCCCTACAATGGCAATCCGAGGGGTCTTTGTTTTCACTGGGATGATTGAAGCTAACCAGACACTGGCGCCGTTGTGCAGGGGGCGTGCACACTGGATCTGGTACACGAAGGTTGATCAGTGGGGTGCAGGGGGGGGGTCGAAGGCTAGGACTACCACATACACCGCTAGACACCACTAAACTTGTTCCACTGCCATTTTTGGTGTTGACAATGGGTAGCCTAGTGCACACAAATAAAAACCACACCCCTTTCAGCTGTCTGCTCAGCGTGAATAATGCATGCATGGAAACACAACCCTCAAGAAACGCATACGAATTTACACGGGGAGGTGTGTAGTGAGTGGATTGTAAACACATACGTCGTTTCCGCTCATCTTCCATGACACTAAAAATAATCCCAGGTAACAAAAATACCCCGTGTGCCGAAAAAGAAATAAAAAATCGTTGTTGACCTGCACCATCCTCTCTCCTCTCTCCCGCTCACTCTCCCTCCCTCTCCTCCTCCTCTCCTCCTCCCTCATCATCATCCTTACTCTCTCCTCTCGCTTCCCCCCTGTTGGGTAGCTGTCCACATGTGGTCCGCCTTCCGTTGCCTCATCGTTCCACTGGCCTAGCTCCAATTTCGTGTCCAGGTGTTTTAGTGCAGCGCATCCATACAACTAATACTATTTAACAAAAACAACAGTTGTGGAAGTCACATCTGGCCAGTATCCAAGGCTGGTGCAATAGATGTGATTTTGTCTTGACCAAACACGCCTAGACCCAATCCTGACAGATATGCTCAAGTATTTGTGCGATTTCTTTACATTTAGTTACGCGGCAGTCCTAACATTGAAAGTCCCTGAAAGAAACCACCACAATCTTTTGATATGACCATGCCTGGCGAGCCTATTACTTTCGTGCTAAATCCGGCATCCTAAGAGCATAGCAAAGAGGCAAGTTACTTTTGAACTTTGCTCTCAAAGCATGTTTGTATTGAATGTCAAATTTGGGTTTGGAAAAACCTCGGATGACGAATGCCTCCATAGTTTCGATGGATCGACTGAAGCATAAATCCAGGTTCCAAGCAAGCCCTTGGTAGAGAACTCTTCAACACATTCAACCCATTTATAAGACCAGGGCCTATTTTTGAAGAAAAATCCACAAACCCATTTTGACAATGCATTTCTTTCGTAGTTTTCCTTTCTGGATGATTTCAACACATCTGGTCGGGTCGTCTTTGTGTGTAGAGGGGCGCCTCAGATTGCACCACATACAGTTCAAGGCATTGGAACGTGTGCGAAAACGAAACCCCCACACGCCGTAGCTCTTCTCCTCCGGTAAGTATCAGTATAATAGATTGTTGTCACGCACATTGGTGCATTTGTCTCCAGCAGCTGTAGACGGTCCCTTTTGCTGATGAACCTGGTTATTTCTGGTCCTGACGTTTGCCATTGGTTGAGGTGTCCATGGAGTGGTGTCACCTGCCGCATTCCGCAATTGCATCTTGCAGGATTCTCCCCCTGTTTTTTGCAGCTGGCGGCGAAAATGGTGTGTATCTTTGTCCATTTGCATTCTTTTGATTGCACGGTGCAATTGTTTAGTGAATTACTGTAGCTATTTGAACTACCAACTACCAACCGCCCCCGTCAGAATCTAACTGGATACCTACTCCGAAACTGTCGCTGTTTTCCCCATCGAATTACAGCTTAAATGCGGGGCATCCAGCTGCACACACACTTCATGGAGCTCGACGAAGGAAGAAACGTGACCGAGCTGACCTTGCTGCCTTCTCCGTAACTTCCTGTCAGTGGTCTGTGGCATATCCTCCAAAACTGCTGTCGGTCTCTGGATCTGCGTGAGGCACTTTTCCCTCTCTTTTTCCATTGGAGATGGAAACTGTTTGCGACCGCTACCATTCTGACATCTTTGGTCATCACTGTTCAGCACCGAACACAGATCAAGAAATGAATGCTTTGGCGTAGTACGTGGTATTTGGTTTCAGCCGACTACTAGCCCGCCTTGTTTATCAGAAAAAAAAAGGAACATAGGCGCTCGATTGGTAGAAGAGTTCAGTTTTGTCATGAACGCGAACAACAATCAACTAATTGATCTTCCAGGAGTCTGCAGTTTTTTTTTGCTTTCTCTCTGGGAATTTTAAATTTCTGTATAAAGTTCAACATACTTGAAGAAGCCATGGACTTTACACATCATCTTATTTTCTTGCACACATGGTAAAGTAAAGGGAAATCTGATTTGTTTTTTTCTAGCATTCTGTTCAATTCTCCGAATTCGTGCTCGCCTTGCGCCAGTTGCTCTTTCTCAGAAGTTCCATTCAGATTTGTTTGAAATCCACGATACTGGTAATTGGCTCATCTTTTTCCATACATTTGGGTATATCTTCAGCTTGCAGCGTCACGTGACGTTCTCAGTCACATATGGGGGGGTATGGCAGCCCAGTTTTTTCTCCTTTCCTGTGCGTTGTCACATGAACACATGGCACACTTTCTGTGATTCGACTTTCACGTTTCGGTGTAACGTATAAAAGGTTTCCATCTTATTTATCATTTCTTGTAAGTTTCTCATCATAGTGAGCACAGGCACATACATCATCCCATGTATGCCTGACATGAAAAATGAAGCATTATGAAGTCTGGTGTGAACGGAATGCTCCAATCCCTTGATCCACGGGTCCCACGGCCTGAATGAAGAAACAGCAGCTGACCACGGGCCATCCTTGCCGATGCCACGATGCCTCGCAATCCTGGGCGTGGACGTTCTCTCCCGTCTGCACCTGGAATGCAGAGTTTGCTGTAGAGATCCGCCGTCATGTCGATGATGTGCTGGGGGTAGCCCGGCGCTGCTCTGCATCGCATCACTCTCCCACGTCACTCTGTGATCAATCTTCCCCATAGGCGGTCTTTTATGATTCAACAAAGTAGTGTAGAACTGCCTGCTGATACATGCTTGAAGTTCTCAATTGCAGTTTTCAAGCGAAACACGTGTTCCTGGCCGTTTCTTGAGATAGAGCCCTTTCTGTTTTGATTGCAGCCTTCCGGTAGAAATCCATAGTAAAAGCCTACTTTGCTCTATGTAGATCTTGTACAAGACGTCAAACAAGGAAATAGGTCTCCAATCACCAGGCTGCATCACATTCCCTTCTTTTTTTGGAGAAGTAAAAAGTGATCGTGGCATGTTTCCAATCAGTGGGATTTTCTTCTTTGGTTTGTTTGTTTCTCCATGTTATGTTAACAATTGCCATCAAGGGCAATGACAGACATTGCAGATGTTTCGACAAAAATATTTAACTCCATCATATCCGGGCACTGTGGTTATTTTTCACGATTTCACCACAGATATCACTTCGCTCATGTAATTGGACACGTTTAGTGATGATGTGATATAATGAAAACATTCTTTTCTTGAAAACGGGACAACAGAATTTGTTTCTGTTGTATGGAACAAACCCATTGTATCGAAACTCTCTGGATTCTGTTTAATTGGGTATTTTCCTCAAGTTCCAATGAAATGTTATAAGAGTAACCTGCTAATGATAACCAAGAACGATAATGTGTTGGAATTAGGTGATATAATCAAGGTATCTATCAATTCCCCCAGCATCGGTGAAGCCCCGTGTCCGACCTAGAACTGACTACCAATCGGGTGTGGGGTGTCAGCCTGTGTCCAGCCACTGTCTCTACCCCACTGGGGGTATCGAGAGGCTGACCGAGGTCAAGTAGACTGCCAACCGGGAGTGTGGGGTGCAGCACGAGCCCGCCGCTGCCGTCCCGTCTGCCCCGTGGGGATGGGGAAGGCGGGTGGGGGGGGGGGTGGTGGTGGGAGTCGAGAGCTTGTCCGTGAGGTCCGCAAAAAGCTGGAGTGAGAAAGGGCTTCAGATTTCGTTAGATGATTACTTGTGTTCTCTTCTGTTATGTTGGGAGGTCTCTGGGAAGGACTCCATGAACCTACCCTCTGGTTATCCAGTTTCGTTTCCTGTGCCGTCGTGTCGACAGTGTGTCCTGGGGTTGTGTGGGATTTGGCTGGAAGGACTCCACGAACTGCTCTCGTGGGTGACCTCCTGATCTGTGTGAAGACTGTTGTGATTCGGTCCGGACGCGGCCAAATGTATTGACTCTCCATGATGACAATGCTGTGGTGCCAGCCTGCTTGCTGTGAAAAGAAATGTGCTGTGTAGTACTTAGTAGTTGCTGCACGCCTTTGGTGGTGGCGTAAACTAGCTGATATAAGTGATTGTCCTTATTAATGTATTATGCACTTGTTTTTGATTTGATGGTTCGGACAGCAAAAAGAAGAAAAGTAAAAACGTAACTTGTCCACTATCTATTTGATGTGGTGTGGGCGTGTGTAGGGAAAAGTGCATGCATCCAAGCTTCAGGTGAGAGTTAGACAGCAGCACATGCACCACACACCATCTGTAATACATGCATACATACATGCATACATGCATACATGCATACATACATACATATAAACATACGTGCACACACACACACAACAACACACACACACATACATAATACATACATACTACATACATAATACATACATACATACATACATCATACATACATACATACATACCTGCAACTTGCATACATACAATATACAAGTTTTATATACATGCATACCTTCATACCATACATACATGTACCGAGAAGCATAAATTCCGCACATCATGCACCGACAAGGTCCCACGGAAAAAGTTTGATTTGTTGCTCCTTTTATACAAAATTCCGACATTCCTCAGTTGGTGGGAGTGTGAACCCCTTTCTTTCCACCTGGACATTTTCTCGTGCGCACGTGCCAGCCGAACAGACAATAGCGCGCCAGTAGCAAAAAGCCAAACTGGGCGAACAACTTAGTTAATAGTGAATATGCGTCGCTTTCTTTTTCACGTGATAAACACAGTTTAACCCCCATAAAATGCTGCACCCCAGGATGATTTTATCACTCTGCAAGAAAATTGCCAGGGCTAGACAACCACCAGCAGACACCACGCGCTTTGGGATTGAGATGACCGGGGTCAGCGTGTTTCATCTGTCCACCAGGTGACAAGAGCCATGACGCCCACCCACATCACTAGATCAATATTGGTGCCGCCTACAACGGCGCTTGGCAGCCTCCGGTCATTTTCTGACCATCCTCTGACCAGGACGGCACCTCGAGTGACGACTCACAGACAGGATCGAGCCATTCGTTCGCCATTCCCACTCAGGAACCGTTTTCATGACTGCTGCTGCCACTCCTAGAGCAGCTTTGGAGGAGCGTGGAGGACCCTTCAGCAGCCGCACCCGTCAGACGACGCCTGTCACACACGCAGGAATCAGGTGTCACAGGCCCTACGTTGGCCCTGTATTGACTGACAGAACCAGGCAGGCCCGGCGCCATTGGGCAGGCACATGGTGCATTCCTGGGAAGACGCGCAAATGAAGGACTGTCATCTTTCTCTGACGAGTCAAAAAAGCGTTTTTTGCATGGACCACTGAACCACGCTGATGGGGAGAATCAGAATTTACAGGAGACGAGGAGAACGATAGCATGACCCTGTGTTAGGCAGTTTCGAACGAGGCAACACGTTTAGGCTCGGCCCTTAAGTTGTGCTGGGGTGGGTTGCCATCAACGCCAACTTTAGATCCCAGCTCGTGGGGTTTGACCGATGGCATCACATCCAGGCGGCGAGCGTTATGTGAACAATGTTCTCCACCTGTCCTGCTTTCCACTCCAAAAAAAAAATGGTCGACAGTGAGGGGAACCATTGTGGACGATGACAGATTGTCGTTCCAGCATTCCGATAATGCTACACCTCACCGTGTCCAATACCATAGACCCCCGTCGTTTCTGCAGCAGAATGGAGTGTCCAGATGAGTACTGCCCGCACGGGCCATCCCTGTCCCCTGACATGAACTGGTGCATTGCGGCACCGTCACCTGGACACACACAGCAGGAGAGTGGAGCAGCATCAAGCCGAGCCCCAGACGAGAGGTGAACTGATCGTCGTTCTTCAGCATCACAGAGTGTCCAACATCCAGCAGGTGTCAGATCCACGTCTCGTGCAGTCCATGCCTCTGCGTGTGTGTAGCTGCCAATGGTGGATCACCAGATACTGGACAGAATCATCTCTTTTGAAGATGGTTTATGCTGTATAATACCATGACCAATTTGACAATGGTTTATGAATTTGAGTCAGGATTGTTGTTGTGTTGTTGTGTTATTGTTTAGTTGTGTTTTCTTGTTAACCAATGCTCTTTTCAGAGTCACACTATTGGTCTACCGCAGATTTGGTTTGTTTCAGTTGCCACCAAGTGGTTCCCGATTATATGACTGACAAAGGGAGATTTTGGCGTGCGCGGATCTTTCTTTTATCTTTGTGTGCAGAAAAAACATTTGTGCCTCTCAGAGAGTAACATGCATGCATACATACAATACATACATATATATATATATATATATATATATATGATATAATATATATGTATATATATAGTATATAATTGTGTTGGCCTAACCAACATAACTTTAAAAAAGTGCTCACCGGGTTGGGACGGCATCTGTTAAAACTTTGATTAAAATGTAAAAGCAAAACCTACAGCGCTGTTTTCTTGCTGGTGCAGTCGTCAGGGTATGGGGGGGGTCGGTGTTGTCGGTGTTTTTTTTATACGTGTTCGCTGTCTGCCATCACGTGCAGGTCAGTGTTTTTCATGTGTTTTTGTTTAATTTCTGCTCCCTGATAGGAACTTCTTCCATTTGTGTCTGCAATTGTTACCCATTTCTATCCTAGTGTTTAGGGTTGCTAATTTTGGTTTGCATAGGATCATATATTTTTCTGTTAGGCATAAATTACATCTTTTTGAAATGTTATTGTATGATGCAGCTCTTTTTTAAGATTTTCCAGGATATGTTGTAGTCTATTTTTTTTATCTTTGAGTTTCCAAATATATTTACTCATTCTGTGTTGATTTTTGTATCTTTCTTTGTTTAAAATGACTGTTTATGATTTGCATATCTGTTTTAAATTGGTTTTTTCAGTGGATACCTATATATGTTTTTCTTCAGTGTTCTCTGTTTTACAGTGGCTTGGTATACAATATTGCTGTGGAGGCATTTATTGTTTAGAGGGCACTGTTGTTTCTTGGTACAGTTGCAAGATTTCCGTTCTTCACCCTCGTTTGTCTCTGCACTGCTTTTGCGTTTTGTTGGTTGAAATCAATGATTTTTTGAGATTCGGCATACATGATATGATAATTTGATGTTGTGCCTGTTTAAATATCTTAAACAGTTTGTGCTCTTTTGGGAAAGAAGATGTCAGAATTTTAAAGAATTCTCTTCCCAACGTTTGTTTTAACTCTTCCATCGTATGGGGGGTTGTACCATATGATTTTCCTTTTCCTGTTCTTCTTGTGTCTGCTCATACTCATTTCCTGGGTCATAGTGTAATTTGTAGTTGTAGCCACTTTGGTGTAACGCTTCTTGGTATTCAGCTGCAGTGTTGTTAATACTGTTTCATTACATGACAGATTAGATAATCTCTTGTTTATGCTCTCTATTGTCTATCGTTTTTGGTATGGAAGGTGGGGTGATTACTTTTGATAGTTACATAGACAGGTGTGTCATTTGGTTTTTTGTATGGTTTAAATGTATGTTGGTTGAGGTCTAACGTGATGTTCTAAATAATTCACTATTTAGACATCACGTTAGACCTCAACCAACATACATTTAAACCATACAAAAACCAAAATGACACACCTGTCTATGTAAAAATATCAAAGTAATCACCCACCTTCCATACAAAACGAACCTAGAGGCATAAACAAGAGATTATCTAATCTGTCATGTAATGAAACAGTATTTAACAACACTGCAGCTGAATACCAAGAAGCGTTTACACCAAAGTGGCTACAACTACAAATTACACTATGAACCAGGAAATGATATGAGCAGACCAAGATAGGAACAGGAAAAGGAAAATCATATGGTACAACCCCCCATACGATGGAAGAGTTAAAAACAAACGTTGGGGAAAGAATTCTTAAAATTCTGACATCTTCTTTCCCAAAAGAGCACAAACTGTTTAAGATATTTAACAGGCACAACATCAAATTAATCATACTCATGTATGCCGAATCTCAAAAACATCAATTGATTCAACCAACAAAACGAAAAGCAGTGCAGAGACAAACGAGGGTGAAGAACGGAAATCTTGCAACTGTACCAAGAAACAACAGTGCCCTCTAAACAATAAATGCCTCCACCAGATATTGTATACCAAGCCACTGTAAAATCAGAGAACACTGAAAAACCATATATAGGTATCACTGAAAACCAGTTTAAACCTAGATATGCAAATCATAAACAGTCATTTAACAAAGAAAGATACAAAAATCAAACGAATTGAGTAAATATATTTGGAAACTCAAAGAATAAGAAAATAGATTACAACATATCCTGGAAAATCTTAAAGAGAGCTGCATCATACAATAACATTTCAAAAAGATGTAATTTATGCCTAACAGACAAAATATATGATCCTATGCCAACCAAAATTAGCAACCCTAAACACTAGGATAGAAATGTAGTTCACAATTGCAGACACAAATGGAAGTTCCTATCATGGAGCAGAATCAAAAAACACATGAAAAACACTGAGCACGTGATGGCAGACAGCGAACACGTATAAGAAAAAAACACCGACAACACCGACCCCCCCATACCCCTGACGACATGCCCCAGCAAGAACACAGCGCTGTAGGTTTTAGCTTTTAACATTTTAATCAAAGTTTTAACAATATATATAATATCTATATATAGATATATATATTGAAATATATATATATACAAACAGTCAAAGTTGATAAAAAAGCAAACAAACAAGGGTGGGAAATATCCCATCCAATTTCGGCAGATTATTTGCCTTTGTCAGGGGGTACAGACTGTGACCATAAAACGCTTGCATTCTCCACCCTCAGATCCTGAACACGAATCACGAACGTATGCAGCAGGAAAGGCACCTTAATTAAAATGTTTTAACTTTAAAATAAAACGTTGAGTATAAACATTGCATCAATAGGAAAACATAAAATTAGGATGGGAGTGAAGGGTGAGGGGGGCATGGACTGACAAGTCAGGGTGGCCATAATCTAGATTGTGCCACCACAGACCACGATATTGACAATATGCACAACACGTGAGAGAGAGCGGAGAGAGAGCAAAGAGAGAGAGAGAGAGAGAGAGAGAGAGAGCGTCTGGAGGGGGTGGGCGTGGGTGTGGGTGGTGGTTTCATTTCACGTTAATCGGAGAAGCAGCAAAAGAAAAATCTTCCACCAGGTGCCTGTTCCATGGGAGGTGGAGGAAAAGGAGACCAGGGGCCAAAGATCGAAGATACACCACACACACACACACACACACACACACACACATGCATGCAGAGTACATACCCAGTACAAAATACATTCATGCTTATCTTATGTATGTATATGTATGTATGTATGGTATGTAATGTATAAATAGATAGATAGATAGATAGATAGATAGATAGAAAAATAGAGCTAGATAGATAGACTAGATAGATAGATAGATAGATAAATAGATAGATAGATAGATAGAAAGATACACACCATACCTACGTGCATGCATTCATACCTTTCAGCTTCAGTTCATCAAGGAGGCATCACTGCGTGCGGACTGGTCCAGATACGCTACATACCACATCCACTAAGTTTTAAAACCACACTGTGAAATATTTAAAACATCGATGCGTAAATGAATTAACTAAGATACGAGAGTGGACACTGAAGAAGAGTAGCGTGGAGGTCGGGCCACTACTACTTAGTAGATGTCTGACCTACGCATTAGCCAAACACCGCTGGTCAGACCTTGGATGCCTACCGAACATTGACGGTTTCTTTGCGGTTTCGTGTTGTTTTTGTTTCTTTGTTTAAAATTTTGTTTTGTTTTGGTTTTTTTGTTTGTATGTGTGTGTTGTGAAAGTACATAAATCTGTGTATGGAAGGATGTGGGATGTGTGTCCGAATGTTGGTGTGTGTGTGTGTGGTGTGTGTTGTGTGTGTGTGTGTGTGTGTGTGTGTGTTGTGTGTGTGTGGTTGCCCGCACACGCGCGCCCACGCACCAGCATGTGTGTGCACTGGTGTTCTGCATGCATACATGCATACATACATACATGCATGCATACATACAAACACCTACATGCTATACATAAACACATGATACATGCATACGGCAACACACGCATACATACATACATCATACATACATATCAATTACTTGTTAATGCTCAACTTTCAAATCAATCACACAATGCACATTAGTCCAATTGCAGGCGCATCGATTAAACGGTATCTTTTCACATTCTCTCTCTCTCTCTCTCTCTCTCTTCTCTCTCTCTCTCTCTCTCTCCCCCCCCCCCCCCCCCCCCCCCCCCCCCCCCCCTTTTTCTCACTCACTCTGTCCCCACGTCCTTTCTCTCTCCACATGGATGGGGGTCCAATTCTTTGGTCTGTCAGTGCTTTAGTCAGCTGATACTATTTAAAGCACAGTTTGAAAGTCAGCATCTGTCTGTTTCAATGCTGGTGCGTGAGGTGATTCCGCCTTGACCAAACAGCTGGCTAGACCCAATCATGAACAGACATGCTCAAGTATTTTTGCGAGTTGTTTACATTTTGTAATGGGCAGTCCTAACATTGAAAGTCCCTGAAACCACTCTTTTGGGTGAACGATGCCTGGTGGTACCTATTACAAGAACAACCACTTTCGTACTAAATCCCGGCATCACTAAGAGCATAGCAAAGAGGCATGTGACTTTTGAAATTTGCCCTCATAGCATGTTTTGTATGAACGTGTCAAATGGGTTTGAAACCTCGATGACTGAATGCCACCGAGTTTTCGATGGTCGATGAAGCATAGATCAGGTTTCAGCCTCGTAGATCTTCAACAACCGTTTTATAGAGACAGGCCTATTTTGAAAAACATCCACTAAACTTCAGTCGCAATGCATTTCTGTAGCTCCTTTCTGATGATCTCAACGCATCTGTCGTGTTTTTTGTGTGTAGAGGCCCTCAGTTGACGACATCCATTCAAGGCTGGGAGTTTGTGTCAGAACGAAACCCGCACCACAAGCAACACACTCTCCGGTAAGTATCAGGATAGTAGATGTTTGTTCACTGCATTTGTCTCCAGCAGCTGTAGACGTCCCTTGTTGATGAACCTGGTTTGACTTGGTCATTGACGTTGGTGTGGTGAGGTGTCCTATGGAGTGGGTCATTGCCGCATCCGGAATTGCAACCCGGATGATTCTCCCTTGTTGTTGCAGCTGCTGAAAATGGTGCGTATCTTTGTCCATTTGCATTCTTTTGATTGTGCTGGTACAATTGTTTAGAATTACTGTAGCGCATTTGAACTACTCCATCCTCAGAAGCGGGGAGCACTACTCCGAAACCTGTCGCTGTTTTTCATCGAATTCCCAGCCTTAGATCCAGCCGCACACACCTTCATGGAGCTCAACGAAGGAAGAACGTGACCAGCTGACCTTACTTGCCCATTTCCTTAACTTCCCTTCGGAGTCTGTGGCATATCCTCCAAAAACTGCTGTCCTCTGGATCTGCGTGAGGCACTTTTCCTCTTTTCCATGTGGAGATGAAACTGTTGCGCGCTACCATTCTGACATGTTGGTCATCACTGTTCAGGAACAGAGATTTCAGGAAGGAGATGCGTTTGGCGTAGTACATGGTACTTGTTTTCAACAGACCAAGGCCGCCTTGTTTTCGGGGAAGGAACATGTGCGCTCGATTGGTAGAAGAGTTTAGCTTGAGATGAATGCGAACAAAATCAACTATATATTATCTTCCAGAGTCTGCAGGAGTTTTTCTGCGAATTTTGAATTGCTGTAATGAAAGCTCAATTTTGAAGAAGCCATGACGTTTTACAGCATCAATTTTCTTACACAATGGTAAAGGTGAAAAGCGAATTTTTTTTCTAGCGTTCTTTCGAATTCCTCGCTCACCTGTGCTAGTTGCTCTTTTCTCAGAAGTTCCAGTCAGATTTGTTTGAAATCCAAGATACTGGTATGGCTCATCTTTCCATACATCAGAGTATCTTCCCCTTGCAGCGTTCTCAGTCACATCTGTAGAGGCCCAGTTGTTTCCTGTGCGTTGTGCATGAACGGTGGCACACTTTCTGTGTTTCACTTCCATCCCGGGGTAATGCAGGAAGGTTTCCATCTTATTTATCATTTCTTGTAAGCTCGGTCCTCACAGTAAGCACTGGCACATACATCATCCCATGTATGCCTACAGGAAAAGGCATTGAAGCTGGTGTGAACGGAACGCTGCCTCTGATCCATCCACCGAATCCACGGGTCCAATGCCTGAATGAATACAACAGCTGACCACGGGCAGCCTTGCACGATTCCACGATACCTGGTAATCCTGGGCGTGGACGTGTCGCCCCGTCTGCAACCTGGAATGTAGAGTTGGTGTTTGTAGATATCGGCCGTCACGTCGATGATGTGCTCTGTGGGGTAAGCGCGGCGCTCTGCGCGGCATCGCATCCAACATCACTCTGTGATTCAATGCTCCCATAGGCGTCCTTGTGTCAACGAAAGTAAGTGGTAGAACTGTTCTACTTGATACATGCTTGACGCGTTTCTCAATTGCAGCTTTCAGGCAGAATACGTGTTCTTGAAGGCCGTTCTGGGATAGACCCCTTCTGTTTGATTGATGACATCTCTTCCAGTTTTCCGAAAAACATACCAGTGGTAACAATCCCATGGGAAAGCCTACTTTGCACTAACTGCATGTAGATTCTTAGTGTACAAAAGACGTCAACCAAGGAAAAGTCGGTCTCCAATCACCAGGCTGCATCATGTGTGATCCCTCTCTTTGGGATAGGGAAGTAAAAGTGATCGTGGCATGTTCCCATCAGTGGGGAATTCTTTTTGTTTCTACTCTCCAGCAAACATGTGGACTATTGACCGTCAAAGGGTGGTAATGACAGACATTGCAGCATGTTTTTTTCATTTTCTTCAGAAAAGAAATATTCAACTATTCACTCATCATATCCAGGCGCTTGTGTGTATCTTCAGTCAGCGATTCAACACAGCACATATCACTTTGGCCACCGTCAGTGACGGGTCCATCCACTGCAAGCATCTCTCTCAGGAGGAACGAGGGGCGGATGTGACAGGCTATATGGGCCGGAAGGGGGTACGATGTGCAATACCTGTCCTAAAACTTGATGTGTCATCTTGCGGACAAACGCCATCACACACGTCCACTCTATATTTGGATTCAGTGGTGTCGTGTTCTGTGATTGCTTGGTCGTTCTTGATGCTCTCAATGCGCACGTTTTTGTATGTGTTTGTTACACACAACGCACGTCATGCTGATGCAGATAGCTCATGCTTTTCCCTGGATCAGCCGCGCTGTGCTGGTGTTGTAGTCCGTCTGTGCACGCATCTTGGATATAGTGGTTATTTTTCTTTTTTGACCTAAGACTTGGGAAATAGGTGTGATCAATGTGGTGAAAGATGTGTTTTCGACTTTTCCTGCTCGCACACCTCTCTTTCGCCGATCCATACTGATGGAAATTTGTTCGGCGATTTTGAATGCGAGCAACTTGTTAAGCAGAGGGCAGCGTCTCCAGATATCATCTCAGAACGCGAGGTTCTAAAATCTGGAAGCTCTTGTCGACGCCTCTTCGTTTGGCGGGGCGTACACATAGATATGGGGGCACGTGCACGCTGCGCTTCCGAAAGCGGAGGACGTTCTGAACATTTGTGTGCCTAGAACACTGTCGAGGAGCCAAGCCACGTCCGAAATCCCCTGGGAGCCAACTTGCACGGCATCTGCATTTGCTATCGGTTTCGAGATAGAGCGCACGAACAGCCGCTCGGGCATTCGTGTCTGAGTCAGGTCTGCCCCCGTGGGCGTCGGTGAGCTAATACTTCTGTCAAAGGTGCGCCATGTCCTCCAGTACCTGGCAAAGTCCATGGCACTGTGTGTCATATACACCGTTGACAGGGGGGGGGGAGAGCCCGTCGCTCTTCTCATAAAAAAAGGTCGTTGACTGGTCCACCACAAGCCGAATAACGTCTGACCCCTTCCGTGGGCACAGCTAGAGACGACAAGCCGTGTTCAGGGCTATCAACAGATTATGCACCAAAAGGACGGGAGCGCTAGGTGCATGGCTGGGACTGACTGTGTTATACAGGTGAGGACGGTGTAACCACAGATGTGACCGGCAACATCAATTCGCAGGAGTCATACACGTATAATGCTTCAGCTGTGACACGGTCCGCCATTGCTCTGAGCTTCCCAACTTTCTACTCGACAGATAGATGACACAAGATGGTGGGCCATACATAGCGTACTACATACATACATACATCACAAACACAGAGTGCATACAGTACATAAATACAATCACATGATCACACATACATACAACATCCATACTACAGACATACCTACATAGCACATACATACTGTGAATACATACATACTACATACAGACACTGCATACGTGGCGTCCAAAAAAACTAATCTCCAACAATACTACTCTCACTAACATAACGTGCCATACCTATATACGTACGTCCGCACATACGTACGTCAATACATCA
>JADBJO010015769.1:5000-37500 GCA_016801955.1 Conus betulinus | reverse complement strand
CCATCACGACACAAAACACCCCACCATGTTAACACAGTGTTTTTACATCAAAATCAAAAACTGACCCAAATCACATCATGATAGCACACAGTTAAAACAAAACCTCACAATCATATGATCACAGCATCCGCCAAACAAAATCAAAAACGGAACCTGACCATCCTGGGAAGACTGGCATCAAACAGTATGACCTGTCGAACATTCGTATCTATGAGAGGGTTACATCACCATCACTGCAGGTGTCTCTCTTAGGCCTGCTTGATGGAAGAAAAAGTTATATAAGGAATTGTCATGTTGGAATTGATGTTTTTACCATTGTTTCCATTTTTTAGCAGCCATAACAAAACTATTTCACAAAAAATGTTAAACGAAAAAGAAAAAAGGTTCTTCATTTTGTGTGTTGGTAGACAGAAGACAGTGACTGGGCATTTCATTGCTGGTTTAGCCATGAAATTTTGGCCAACAGGACTTTCCCAACTGCTGGAGGTTGAAAGAGTTGGCATGATACAAAGTATGACATCCAAAAAGCATTAATGGAAAAGGAAAACAGTCTCTATTTCTGCGTCTTAACTTGAATTGCTTTCTCAACTATGAGACAGCACAGCACAAAAAGAAAAATGAAACTGTAAAAATATTAATCTACATTACCCATTAAAATATGGGAACATTAGAAACAATGGAACATTATTTTTATGTTCAAAATGATACTGAAACATTTGAAACAAAGGAAATTATGATACTGAAACATTTGAAACAAAGGAAATTATTGTATGTTGAAAATCATACTGAAACCCTTAAACAGCATGTACCCCCCGCATTTTTTTCAAATCAAAGTTAAGCTATCACAAGGTGATAAATCTGTACTACAGGTAATAACTTAAAAAAAACAACAACAACACCTGCTTTGAGGGTAAATAGGTGTTGAATTTATCACTTAAAAACCAAGACCATAGAAAATAACCAACACCACCACTACTCACAACAAAATCAAAATGTCCAAGATGAATATGGATCAGGAGGGGAATGGGTGGACTGAACTTTCACATACAACCCAAGACCACAGGAAAGAACCTAACCACCACCACCACCACCACCACCACCATCATCATCATCAACAACAACAACAACAAAGAAACTAAAAATTCACAGGATCACTTAAGTCAGGATGACTGAATATCTGGAAACATCTACTGCATACACAAAAATGTATTTAATATTTGACGATGCATTTTATTATCATCTGCACACATGTGGAAAAAGAAGCAAACACAGCAACTTGCTTTCTTTGTTGTTCATTATTTTTTTTTACCTGCACTGATGGAAAAAGCTTTGAGCCTTAATTACACATGAACAGCTTTCAAAACAATCTGCATCAATGTTAAATGCAAGACCAATTGGATGGATACATCACATGTAAAGCAAGGCCACAAAAGCAAGGCCATCCAGGTATAAGGCAACAAATGCAGGCCAATAAAGCATCCAGAGCAAACAGGAGCACAAATGGTCATACATATAATTTTTCACACAAACATCAACATGAACATTTGCACATTTTCTAACAGAGGCGACATATTCAAAATCAGGTTTCTTTCTCAAAAGAGATATATCTGCATTTCTTCCTTTCCTTTTTTCTCAGTTCATCTCCATTACAGAAAGCTCCAAGCATTGTTATCCACATCCCCACTTTGCATAGAGTCATCTTGGTGTACGTTCCCTACAATATGCACAACCAGTGTACAGAATGTACAATACCATCAACAATTACCACAAAGTTGATGGAAGAAAGAAGAAACAAAAAGAGATGCACAGCAACTCAATTTTGTTTTCAATTGCTGCCACTAGCCTGAACACGTCAATAATTTGTCATGCACACACTTGAAGATATTTTTCAAATCCTTAAGAAAAAAAAAATTAGAAAATTGCTACAATCAGTTAAATGAAATGATTGAATTAAATGTGTGTGATGTTAAATCAATAAATTGTGTACACTGGTTGTGAATGATTTCATACAAACATTAGAATACAAGTCCAGTACAGACGTTCTCCACTCTGCATTATTTTACTATTCTGTTTTTCAAGTCAAACATAAGTTGCATGAGTCACTCCCACAAAAATACATAATGGTGGTTAACAATATACTTATTCAGCTTTTTTTTATTCAGAACAAAATTATTGTGGTGATATACATTTAAATATAATCAAACACATATTTCTTAAAAAACAGAAACTGTCAACGAGTCCGTCACAGCTTAACATTGATGTACATTTTTCCCCGATTTATTTTGTTTCTGTTGATTTTACTTTTTAATGCGTCTTTCTAGTACTCCAAGGATTTTTTTTTTCATGATAGAGTTAGGAAAACAGATTATGCTTATGCTTGTGGTGGTGGTGGTGGTGGTGGTGGTGTGTGTGTGTGTGTGTGTGTGTGTGTGTGTGTGTGTGTGTGTGTGTGTGTGTGTGTGTGTGCACGTGCCTCTGTGTGTGTGTGTGTGTGTGTGTGTGTGTGTGTGTGTGTGTGTGTGTGTGTGTTTACTCCATCTCTTCACTGTCTTTTAGAATACAGCTGCTTGACAGATCATTGATGCTTATTTTCCAAGTCAGCACAGCAGTACAAACTCATTGTCACTAATTGCCAAATGAGGCGACTACAGGCGGAAATCTGAACAAATTTGAAATGTTGGTAATAGCACACTGCCCCCCCCCCCAAAAAAAAAAAAACATAGACAAACGAATCACAAGACAAAACACAACACACGTTTCGACCTCTTAGGTCTTCTTCAGGCAAGATACAAAACACTCGGGACAACGAAAATGAACAAGCAATCACTTATCTTCATCCACTTCAACCCAAAGTGGGTGTTGAATGCGCTGAAGTGGATGAAGATAAGGTGACTGCTCATTCATTTTCGTCGTCCTGAGTGTTTTGTATCTTGCCTGAAGAAGACCTAAGGGGTCTGAGCTTGTACCTTTGTGTTGCATCAAGACAGACTTTTCTGTGCAACAAAGGGAAGAAACTGTGCAATAGACCTTAGGATTTGTGACGGGCATTACCTTTTTTTTTTATATGTGTGTAAATTGTAAGTATTAACTTTAAGTGTATGTTGTTTCTGCACTTCAATGTCCAGACTAATGGAAGAAGACAGATATAAACTTGCCTCTGAGCACGTCATAGACACACACATCAAACTATGAATATCATATGTGACTTTTTGTAATACAAATTCAAATGTCTGATGTAACAGTTTGCTGATAAAAACGACGACAAAATTCCTGTTAATCTGAATAACAGATCACAACCATGTCTGCACTGTAGTTTAACTTGCTCTGAAAACTCTCAGATGAAGGCTACTCAACAGACCATCTGCACTGTAGTTTAACTTGCTCTGAAAACTCTCAGATGCAGGCTACTCCACAGACCATTCAAGTGACTGTGACTGTCCAAACAATGAAAAATAATGAATTATTAATACACCGTTATTCATTGATATGAATCACTTCACTAAAGTAGGACCACTAGAGTTTATCACTTATCGTAAACTAAGCAAGTGGAACCAAAAAGAAAGTAGCTGATAACGGTCTTACTTGTTTCTATCATAACAGGTCTTTCTACAAATTATATGACTATTGTATCACAGGTTTGATGTTGTCCAAATACAAAGGGATGCAGGTGCTGATCATGGGAAAATCAGGAATGGACACACAAAATAAAATACATCTTAGGAGTAGGGAGATGTTGTAAGGCACACATGGAACATGCTTGCACTGAAAAGTCACAGCTGTCGATCAAGAAAAGGAAAACTGACCGCAGCCTTACATACAATGTCTACTGGCACTAGGTCACTGGTGGTATACATGTCCTCCGCCTTCCCCATCTCTCACATTAATGCTGTGTCTGGGGCAGTTTAAATGCATTAGACTTTTGTCACACAAATAGATTCTGTATACCTCAGTCCTCACTATCCCACCCTCTGTCAGTTGCCTATCCTACCGCCTCTATCCTGTGGGGCGTGTCCATCACATGGCCATCAAAATATGTCCCAGCCTCTCCTGATATTTTGATATGTATAGTTTAGAATTTTGATTCGAAGATAATAGTGCTGAATCTTGTTTTGACTTTTAAAAAAACCTGTTAAACCTGACTTAACAAACACAGGGATCTCATGGCTATGATTTTTGTGGTTTCTCCTTGCTACTGGATTTGGAGAGGCCATACAGATCCCAGCCGTCGCTCCAATGGCGCCAACAACTGCCATGCCTGTCAGAAAAGTGTCCACCTGTCACTTTTGTTCTTCCCGTAGCGGCACCAGGTGGCAAAATGTTCACAGTTGTCAAACAGTACGTTGTATCCCACACGGCCGATACGTTCCAAGGCATTGCGAATTATTTCCCTCTTAGGAAGGGGTCTGCACAATAGAAAAAGGAAGGACTCTGTCACAACTGCCACAGACTTGACTTGTGTCATGCGGTTTTGGACAGTATGTACTGTCCATTGGTTTAAGAAGTGTTCTGAAAGGCTTTCAGTAGAACTCTCTTGGAAAAAAAACCAGTCAGTTGAAGTTGTAATGTTGTGACAGACTTCCAGTGAAACTGACTTGGATATAACCAGATACCAGTTCTGCTTTTATCTTAATAACAGGCTTTCCTAAGAGGTCTAAACACATATTATATAATCAACCAATTACAAACTACACATCTGACTTTATGTTACATTGTAATATTGATATTACTGCTATACCAGAATTTCCTGCAGTACCTCCAATGCCTCCTTTGGAGCACTTTAATGTTTCTTTTGATTATAAATAAATACACTGTGTTAAAGAAAAGTGATAATGTAAATATTTCAATAACTGAAGTTCGTAAACACTTAGAAAACAGCTATCCAAATCATTAAAAAGTGTTTATAGATAGGTCAGTAGTGGAATCTGACAGTGGTTCTGGCCGTATAATTCCAACTTTAAATGTCAGGAAATTGTTTTATTTAGGAAAGGGATTTTCAATCTATACTCAGAATTATATGCAATTCTGGAGGCTTTGACTATAACATATACACCAACTATATAATAAAATTTTACTGTTGATTCCAAATCTGTTTTACAATCTGTTTCACTGGAGCATCAGGACCGCAGAGCTAGAAAACATTTGCTTTTGAAATACAACATTTACTGCATTGTTTATTAACTCTAGGCATAAGAATTGATTTTTGTTGGGTGCCATCTCACTATGGCATACAGTGGAATGAAATAGCAAACAGTCATGCAAAAGAAGGAGCAAAAATAGAAACGCTGAAAATTTATAAAAACAATCCCCTAGATTTGTCCTCTTGTGAATTAATTCAAACTATGGACAGGTATATATATTATCCATAAGCAGAATTTTAGTCCAAAAATGGCAACTTTACCATCGTGCCCAAGGCACATTGTTTGATTAAATCATGAATTAAGGACAAATACTTGGAACACTAAATATTCTGATGGTATTGCTTGTGTCTGCCTAGAAAACATTTCTGTGCATCATCTTTTGTTTGAATGCTCAGTGTTGACCTCGCTCTATCAGGAGAAAGGTACTGAGATGAATAACTCTGGTAATGTCAATACTGTCTTATAAGGTTCATATGTTGCTGAAATTGCCATGGTTATTTCGCAGTCACAGATTGCAAAATATTCATAAAAATCAACAATTTGCTTACCACTAGAGTATTTCACTTATGTAAACATTTATATATATATCAGATGTGGGTTTGAATGTACTAGCAAGGATGATAAGTTGAGTGTGGAGGATGGTTGTTTTTTGTTGTTGTTTTTTTGTAATAAATGTCTAATATCATCTGGCGATGGAAAGACATTAAATAAATAAACCGTTGAACTGAACTGAAGGCTTTTAGTTTTACAGTAACTCATGTGGATACAACAGACAGTTCTCATTTTAACAATGTAACACATTTTCATACAGACATGGAAACAATAGACAGTTTTCATTGTAACACTGAGGCAGAATTTCATATAGACTTGGATAATAGTTCTGGTTGACAAGTAATCAACCCTGACATGGCCCTGACAGTCACCTGGGCTGTACTTTGACACAGCTGACCTGAATTGTGCTGTACTTTGGTGACTTGAATAACATGACTTGGACACAGCTGACCTGAACTGTGCTGTACTTTGGTGACTTGAATAACATGACTTGGAGTTGGACACAGCTGACCTAAATTGTGCTGCACTTTGGTGACTTGAATAACATGACATGGACACAACTGACTTAAATTGTGCTGTGCTTTGGTGACTTGAATAACATGATTTGGACACAGCTGACCTGAATTGTGCTGTACTTTGGTGACTTGAATAACATGACATGGACACAGCTGACCTGAACTGTGCTGTACTTTGGTGACTTGAATAACATGACATGGACATAGCTGACCTGAATTGTGCTGTACTTTGGTGACTATTTTCTTTGTAACCATTTCCCCAAGTTCTGGACACATGTTTAGGGAGCAAAGGTAAGTTATTTCAGATCCCAGTTCTGGACACATGTTTAGGGAGCAAAGGTAAGTTATTTCAGATCCCAGTTCTGGACACACGTTTAAGGACCAAACATACATTATTTCAGATCCCAGTTCTGGACACATGTTTAGGGAGCAAAAACATAAGTTATTTCTGATCTGACTGTTCCTAAATTTTGTGCCAACCCCAAAACTGTTCTTATGCTGTTGGAAATAAATGCACACAAAAGTAATGTACACAGGATAGTTGTGTTCAACGACCTTTTCCTAAAAGTTCTCTTTTTAAGAGGTGATCAGACTGCAGTTCAGTCAGGGAACCAAGACTGAACATCTTCATGTGCTGAAGGGACCACTACTTCGATGAAAAAAAAGGTAATCAAAATTTTCCAAGCATTCACTATTGGACAAGAGCAAAATTCTATGAAACTGAATGCAACTTTCACATTTTTTTCTTTTTCCCCTTTTCTGAATTCAACATCATAAAGATTGTAGAATTTTTTTTAGAAACACACATAAATATGTAATAAAAACATTTAAATCATGAGTAGACTGCCTGCTTTGGTTATTTTCTTGAATGTTTAAGAATATGGCTAAAATGTTACATTATGGGATTATGACTCGCCTATTTTTAATGTCACCATTGATTTAAAGCCTTACTGCTGTATTTACTGCAAAACAAATGACTGAATGATAGAACAAAATAAAAGTTGAACTCACGGGTATTTCTTATCTTTGGAGTTGTTTCGCTTGGCCAAGCAGCCTTCACCACATTCCAGAATTTCTCAACTTTAACCAGTGCTTTGCCAAATCGCTGACCGCTGATGGTCAAGAAATGACTGGTGTCAAACTGGCCATTGATACCATCGTTCTCATCCCCGGAGAGATGCACAACCTCTTCATTACCTGCAGGCAACAAGTTCACTCTTTCTGTAGTGCCTATAGGGAGTGTGAAAGCTACACATGATGTATGTATCACACACACACACACACACACACACACACACACACACACACACACACACACACACACACAAATGTTCCATCATACATACACATGTATTTAAATCCTCAAGAATTTCAAAATTGGAAACGTGTTGAGATGATCAAGAGCACACACACACACACACACACACACACACACACACACACACACACACACACACATTCAGTCATGAAGAACTGGAATAATGTATGAATAAAATGTACACAAAAATCCCCTTTTATCAAACACTGAAGCTGTACGCAAATCAATTACTCCAAATGGACCTATAGAGTTGAATCCATGAACAACTGACTAGTAGTCACACTGAACACCATACAGGTCTGCGGGTTGACTGCCAGAATCCAGAATCTCACACACATATATGTGACACTGACAGTCAATTGTTCTTTAATTTAATACTCTGCCATAAACACAGCTAACAGTAACAGCACATTTGTTGATTGTTTGGTTCATAACAATTCCGTCAACCAAACTATGGTGATATTGCAGCTGATACAAAAACAATGTCAACACACACACACACACACACACACACACACACACACACACATGCAAATACCAAAAAAAAAAAAAAAAAAAAATGTTGTTACGCAGGCACTCAAGGTCTAACCAGCACATTGGGCTACTGTGTAGATCAGACATTGATCTGTTAAGTTGTAGCCACGAGACCCTCTTCTTCAATTGTCTTATCTGTTGTTAATTCATTTATCCATCAGCTTCAAATCATGCGCAGTGTGGTCTCAAAACAAAGCGGATGTGGTATAGCGTTGTGGACTAGTCCGCATGCAGTGATGCCTTCTTGATGAAACTGAAACTGTCAATTAATATCACTACTCCTTGATTCAGTGTTTCCATTATTCTCTTTCGCTGTCACAGTTATTTTCTAGAGCAAATCTTCTTCGTGGGGAATAAACTGATTGACAAAATTTTATAGGAATTTTGATGACAAAATTTTATAGGAATTTTGACTTTGTTCACCATTAAGCTTCATTGGTGACTTCTCCCCAACCATTATATTTCAGCAAGAATCAGTTCATCATGAACATACTTTACATATCTACAAAAGCTCCATCAATGAATGTTGTAACAGTAGAGGAAAGAGATGTCAGAAACCCACCTATATAAACAGCCCAGTGGGAGTACACCCCCCTGGGAAATTCAATCAGGTCTCCGGGCTCCAGCTGGGCCAGTAGTGTTTCATTGTGTCTCTGTACTTCCTTAGTCATTGGTTTGACTGCCATCCTGCATCAGTCTGCAGTCACACACACACACAGAAAATATGCATAACACTAACAAAAAGTCCCCATTCATGCAAGTACTCTATATACCAAGTCCTCTGACAACAGTTTCCATATGTATCAATCTCTCTCTCTCTTTCCCTTTCCTCCCCCCCCCCCCACACACACAAGCACAAGCACACACACACACACACACACACACACACACACACACTCACACACACACACACACAGCACATGCACAGATATGCATGACAATCTTCAATAACTTGATGTTGCTAAGAATTTTCATAAGAACAAACTTCAATCTGAATTAAAAGCTTTTAACATGAAAAAAATACTGGTAATGAAAAAACAAAACTAGGTAAACACACACACACACACACACACACATACACATGTATACACATACACACACACAGAGCAGCTGTTGGTAAGGGGAGACAAAAGGACATCTCTCAGGATGTGAAGAGTAGTCTTAAGAGAGGATCTGAAGGATGACAGAACTGTAGAGTGAGAGAGGGAGTTTACTGCATGTGGTTGGGACCTGGGCAGAAAGAAACATTTATCAGCGGACTTGGTGTGAAAGCCAGGGATGTGGAGGAGATGAATATCCTACAATGAGCACACACTTTGCTGTGTGAAATATAGAGACAAAAAAGAAAATCACCAAGATGAGAAGGAGCCAAAGTATTCTCAGCATTGAAACAGTTTACTGATAATTCGTTTTTCAGTTGGGAGACAGGAAAGTAAGAGAAGTATTGGAATGACTTGAATGGATTTGGAGTATCTGAAGGTTAGCTGAACAGCATTTTCTTTTTTGTATTAAGTCATAGGAGATGATTCTGTGAAGAGTAAGCAAGGAGAAAGTTAAAATAATCCAAACTTTGGAGAACGAAAGCTGAAACAAAAGTTTAAGTGGTGTTTTAAGAAGAACTCTGAAAATAGTTTTTCAGAATAGCACCGAGGTACGCTTGCTGAATTTGGGACCCTTGTATATAGTTGTAATTAAAAGGAATGGCATCCAGTGGACCATGACTGGGCAGCTAGGTGACCTAGACTATAGATGCCAATGATGTGGTGCTCCTGTCCAACACCCATCAGCAAATGCATGAGAAGACATCAGACTTGGCAGAAGTTTCAGCACAGGTTGGGCTGAACATGTACAGAGGGAAAACAAGAGTACTGTGAGCCAACGCAAAGAAGCAAGATCCCATCAGATTGAATGATGACCCGCTAGAAGAGGTGGAAAAGTTCACATACCTGGGGAGCACAATTGACAGGAAAGGCGGAACAGATGCAGATGTCAAAGCAAGAATTGACAAGGCCAGGATAGCTTTTCATCAATTAAAGAACATTTGGACCTCTATGCTTGTCGGCAGACGAACTAAGATATGACTTTTCAATTCTAATGTCAAGTCAGTATTCAAGTATGGTGCCGAGAGGTGGAAAACAACAAAGACCGTCTCCAAGAAAATACAGACATTCATTAACAGCTGCCTCCAACAGATACTTCAGATCCACTGGCCAGACACCATCAGAAATGTGGAACTGTGGGAGCGGAGACATCAACTTCCTGCTGAAAAAGATGTGAAAAAAGAGGACATTGCATTGGATAAGCCACACATTGAGAAAGCCCATCGACAACATTACGCAACATGTTCTGCGCTGGAACCCACAGGGACAGAGGAGAAGGGGAAGACCTAGGAATTCATGGAGAAGAGACTTGGATGCAGAGAGGCAGAAAGCCAGATACACCTGGAGAGAACTGGAAAGGGCAGCTCAGGACAGGGCGTGCCGGCGGATTGTTGTTGATGGCCTTTGCTCCAGTGGGATCTGATGCTTGAATGATGAACGATAATAAAAAAATATTATCAAAAAGCATGGAGGTTGTCCAGCGTCGAGTCACGAGGTGTGTGTGCCAGATACAGGACCTCCAGAATGGACAGCATATTGTCCAGTTTTGAGGAACCTTGTTTCTTTAAGACAAAAGGCATGCCTTGCAACCTTTTACATGTTTTGTAACAAAATGAACTCAATAGACTGCCTTTACGCTTTGTTTTTTTTTTAATTTTTTTTTAAATGTCCTGGCAGTCATCGAACCTGCCCTACCCAACTCGAAATCTTATCCTGCTCAACCATGCAGAAGACCACCACAAGTCTCTTGCTCTCTCTCTTTCTTTCGTTTTCTTTCTTTTTACTTCTTCCTAAAATACTGGTTCACTCAAAAACGAGTAAGTCACCAGCATACATGTTAAAAAGTAAAATGAAATGAAATAAAATAAAAATAAAGTGCGGCTTAGCCTGTTGGCCCCTGGAGCGAAATTTGACAACAAAGAGCCACACACGACACTCAAAAAGCTAAAAGCAATGGCCAGATTCAGGCCCTGGCAATGACAAAATATCTGGGCAGGTCAAAATACAAAAATCAGTCAACATGCAGATCTCAAGACTGTCATATCAATTTAATTCTTGAATGAGACTACATTTGTGGCGATCTCATGGCACCTGGCAGTGAGTTCCACAGCTGTACAGAAGTAGGATAAAAAGAATGTTGATGGCTGTCAATGTTCGATGCAGGTATGGCATAAGATTGACCGCCACTCCTGGTGCTACTTTTATTCAATACTAATTATTCCATTGGTATATCAACTAATTTAGCTCTGCCTTTGAAGAAGATATTAAGTTTGATAAAAGCTCCTCTCTCTTCTAAGGGTTTCCATTCTAATTTCCTCATGTTCTTCCTAGTATTCCCCTCTCTCTGATATGGTTCCCTGTTACGAACCGTGCTGCTCTCTTCTCAATCTTTTTCAAGGTTATCAATGTCCTTTAAATGATAAGAATCCCAGACTGAGCAACCATATTCCAGTACTGGTCTAACTGGCTTTGTAACAGTCGTCTTTAACCCTTTTGGGGCAGTCGTTGATATTCCTGTATAAGAAAACTAAGATGTCATTTGCTTTCTTACATACTAAATTGCAATGTTCTTTCCTTAATTATCTTTAACTTACCTGTAATGGACCTGTTAGGGATTTGTTCGTATTGATCACGATTTGCCTGTGTAGATTGCTGACCAGGTAGTCCACACGACAACGCCTCCTTGATGAAACTGAAACTGAAACTACTGATCAGAGTTTCCTCAGATCAGAAACTTGTGAATAATTCATGTATTCGTTTGCTCTGGAACTTAATTTAATCAATACACACACTACCACAATTTCAACTGGTCATGGAGAAAGTGAGTCACTGAGATGTTTCTGGTAACACTGGAGGATTCCACTTTTTTGACGTTCCTCAGGAATCGGCCGAGTGTGTTGATTGTAACAATACCTTCTACACACTTGACTAGAATTTATTGCACGGAGATTTGTCACTACATCTCCCCGATTCGACAAAAAACATTAAGAAAAAAATTGAGGGTGAAAAGAAAAGAAAAAAAGACAAGCCTAATAACTGCTCTGCGCATAAAACCGAATTACGGAATATCGAGCTCTTTTTATTCATTTTTCCTTTTTTTCACCCAATGAAATCCGTTTTCTATAAATTCATTTCTGAAGGATAGGTAACACTTCGCGTAACGAATTCTCTCCCTTGCGTATACGTCACACGCCTTACATTGTGGGATCGTCAAGCATCATGGGAGGCGGATTCACTTTCAGTTTCTTACTTGATATTTGATGTTGTCAGTGTTTGAGACCTGTGGATGCAGGTCAGTTCACCGCCGATATGTTGTCCATATCCACATCTGGTTGCACTTGTAAGGTCTATTGACAGCAATCCGGGTTGTACAGTTTCAGCAAGTTGTAAACTGCGTGTGGACTATTTACGCTGAACAGTACATCAGCTAAGTTTCGATACCACACTTCGCACGCACGATTTAAAGCTGATGGATAAATGAATTAATAATTTCAATGAACGAATTTAAGATGAGGGTCTCATGGCTACACCAGGCAGATATCTGACCAGTGCATTAACCCAAGGCACTGGTCAGACCTTGGGTGCTTAGCTAACATTTATACATCGGACCGATTGTAACACGTATGCACGCGTGTGCACGATAGACGCACATGCAAACACAAACACGCATTTACCAGAGTGAGTTCGTGCATCATTCACACACTTATACCACTTACGCCTTAAAGGCCCGTGCCGCACACACACGCACGCACGCACGCAAACACAAGCGCACACATTTTCCAGTGTGAGTACATACATTCACACGTTCGTACCACTTAAAAGACAACCTCAAACTTTAATTAAAGCACACACACACACACACACACACACACACACACACACACACACACACACACACACACACACTCACTCACTCACTCACTCACTCACTCACTCACTCACTCACTCACTCACTCACTCACACACACACACACACACACACACACACACACACACACACACATTTGCCAATTGGTACGAGCACACATACTCAGAATACTCGAAAGGCAAGATGTCTCCCACTCATTCTATTTACATTGCTTGAGCATGCTTGTAAAGTGTGATTTAGTAAGCTTAAGTGACTTTGTTGAAGAAACATTGTAAGATGCCCGAGAAAATCCTCAATGTCATATTGCTTCAAAACAACTTCAGTTCTGCAAATCGTACGTGATACACACTGCACAGCACATGAGCACTTGCTAATGAAATACCGAAATCCCATCAGTGCCACACTGGATTGTATCATTTCCTTTTTTTTTTTTTTTTTTTTTTTTTTAACAGATACTCGTATGCACTTAAAAAGACAGTGAGTAAGAGAGCGCAGACAGAGACAGACGAACAGACACAGACACAGACAAACAGTGACAGACGGTAGGAGAGCGATCGCTCCTGTAACATCTGATTTCGTGCAAAATGGCACAACTGAACGTAAAAAAATAGACCATAAACTCATCAGTATGATAACCATATGCGGTCAAAAGGGTTATTTACAATCTTCAAACGCGGAAAAATCGAACTGATCTGAGCAATTATAAGTTTCAAGAACTATGTAGGTCCAAAAAAAAAAAAAAAAAAGCAACGGATTTGAAGCGTGTAGTTGCCTGAAGAGAGACTGTGACTGCTTCCTGCAAAGACTGCAAAGAGTCCAGAGGAACAGTAGGAATCATCAGGCAGCCTTAGACTGTGAAGAATAGTAAAGGAAATATTAAGTGAAGCTGGGAACAGTAAACAGTAAATAAAGAACAAGTAGGGTAACTCTTGCTCGGTGTCGTAAGCAACATTGGTTTGGAGTTGTTGGCACGCATTTCTCTCATAACGGGAGCAAAAGTTACCCTACTTGTTCGTTATCTACTGTTCCCTGCCTCATTTAAGAGTTCCTGTCATACCAATCTAATTGAGGTTACCTGTTTTTTTTTTTTTTAACTGCTTGTCCGTGTGTTTATTTGACTATATTCAAAATTGAAAAACCTGTGCCAGTTTTCAGTAAGTGTTAATTTGTATTTGTTTACATCTCCAGTTGTTATTGCTATGTAGATGTGTCAAGTACAGGGTGTATGGGCAAACTTGGAACTTTTAATTTATTAGAGGGGCGGGGGAGAGGGGGGGGGGGTCTCCTTGTTTGTTCTGTGTGCTCTGTGTTGTCATTTCTGCTGTTTGTTCTGTGTGCTCTGTGTTGTCATTGCTGCTGTTTGTTCCGTGTGCCCTGTGTTGTCATTGCTGCTGTTTGTTCTGTGTGCTCTGTGTTGTCATTTCTGCTGTTTGTTTTCTGTGTGCTCTGTGTTGTCATTGCTGCTGTTTGTTCGGTGTGCTCTGTGTTGTCATTGCTGCTGTTTGTTCTGTGTGCCCTGTGTTGTTATTGCTGCTGTTTGTACTGTGTGCTCTGTGTTGTCATTTCTGCTGTTTGTTCTGTGTGCTGTGTTGTCATTGCTGCTGTTTGTTCTGTGTGCTCGTGTTGTCATTGCTGCTAGGTGTTTCTGTGTTGTAAACAACATTCATTCGGAGTAATGGACGTGTATCGATTTCATCATTGGAGCAGGGGTTACCCCCCTTGTTCGTTATTTTACTGCGAAGAATATTGTTCACACACTGGGGAGCAGGGGTTACCTACCCTGTTCGTTATTTACTGCGAAGAATATTTATCACACACTGGGAGCAGGGGTTACCACCCTTGTTCGTTATTTACTGCGAAGAATATTGTTTACACTCTCGGAGCAGGGGTTACCCCCCCCCCCCCCCCCCCCCCCCCCCCCCCCCTTGTTCGTTATTTACTGCGAATATTGTTCACACAGGGAGCAGGGGTTACCCACCTTGTTCGTTATTTACTGCGAAGAATATTGTTCACACACCGAAGTTTGAGAGGGAATCTTGAAAGCCAAGAACAGCCCAGGTTTTTACCTTCAGATTAAAAAAAAAAGATGTTGAGGGAGCACAGAAGCAGCGTAATATGGTGGTTGTTGAATTATTTTCCAGCAAGTATAGATCACAAGCAGTTACCAATGAGTTACTACAATCTTGTCTGGATAAGACTAGAAAACACAAAGTTTGTATCGCCTGTTTTGTCAGGAGATAGATGGAATTTAGTGACACGCTTGCCGTTTCCTTTTTATTGCTATTATCTGTAGACAATGTAATTAGACTGTTAACATTGTTCATAGTGGACCCTAGCTATCCATTCCATCTTGTCTATTGATCACTATGCTTTTATTTTCTTCACTTTTTGTGGTACTGCTTTTGCTTATGGTTTTTCACGTAGAAAAGTCACGATGATAGATTAAGTGGAATGGCAGCCGCGATTAGCATGAGACCTGTACGTTCTTGATATTGAAGGGATTCTGCATTTCTGCGGTCCATTTGTGCTAGCTGAAGGGATGTGTCGACAGCACTGTAGTACTAGGAAACTAGATGTAAAAGATAGTAAACAAAGTAATTAAAATAAGAAGCGTCAGAAACAGGAGGCAAACAGTAGGCGGTCTGACTCCTTTAACTAATAAAGCTGATTAACCATCGATTTGTTTTCCTTGGGTTCACCATTGAACAGTTTGGAACCAGACCCCAGACGTTAAATATTTGATCACTACTTCATAGGAATCCTACAAACACTGTCCATCTGGACCCCTACAGAGAACATGATCACTTCGACATTCTACATGCAACACCGTTTGTTCCCGCAAAGCTGAACATTGCATGACTTCTGCACAATGATTCTACAAACAATGCTGTCATTTTGTTAACCTATGGACAGACAGACAAACAAAAGCAGGACCTGATGTATACATTCTTGCCCTGAATTGAACGAAAGACAATAACGCCTGAATTCCTGTTGCGTGTATTATGATTTGTGGGGATGCCCAAGGGAAGAGGATTCAGGAGGAGCGTGAGGGGTGGGGGGGGGGGGGGGGGGGGGGTGATGAGGGGGTTGGGGGCAGTGTAACATGTCACTGTATAAGGCAGTTGACAGGGATAATGTATGGATATACCCCCTTTATAACCACCCCTCCCTCTTTTACCAAAGAGTACGAACGCCACACAACAAACACACCGACAAAGGGAAAATATGGTACACAAACAGAAAGCTTTATTTGCATTCACACACGCAGTCTCCCCAACAGAATGGCAGATGAAAACACCAAGATCTTTACATCCAACACACACATGCAGTTTTCCCCACACGAAAACCAACCAAACAACAAAGCAAAAAGGAATCCAACTATACTAATAACACCAATGCGCGACCATCACCACTTGGCCCCTTATGCATACCTGTGCACGCATCTGATGTGCATTCATATGTAATGACCCTTCCCCCAAGAGGCACACACACACACACACACACACACACACACACACACACACACACACACACACACCTCAGCCCACTGAAGGCCAATACCAGAAGGGACAAGGGTGAGAACTACATCACCTGGTAATCCCGGGCTGAAACATCAAACAAGGTTGATATTCCATCGAACCCGAGATGCCCACGCGATGCTTTAGCGTACACCCTCCTTCTCCCAAGCTGTAGTCCTTACACTAAAGTTTCTCTACTGGTGTCGGGCTATCCCAACACCCAAACACAATCCCCCAAAATATTATTCACAGCACTTAAATTGTTCAAGTGACCCGAAACCCAATCTTGCACTTTGAGTTTCTCACTCAAAGTCCCTGCTGGACACTCGACACACAAACATTGAAGCAAAATACTGTGAAGGCTATTTTTCAGTCTCCAGTTTTAACGTACGAATTCTTTGTATACTTAGAACACACCCCTATTGGAAAATACTTATAACATTCTTTATTAACTTTATTTGCGGGGGATAAGGAAGGAAGGGGGGTGGGGTGGATAAAGTGGGGAAGGGGGGGGGGTGGAGGGGGGAGGGGGAAGCAAAGGTTTTTTTTTGTTTTTTGTTTTTGTTTGTTTGTTTTTTTTTTAATACTATCACTATCATCCGTTTTGACTTTAATTGATTAGTTAGTTGTTGGTTATAAGTATTTTGTTTCATGTCAATCTTCTCTCATGACTTGTGTAAAGATATTCACACACTTACACATCCACAACTCTCACTCACACACACACACACACACACACACACACACACACACACACACACACACACACACACACACACACACACACACACACACACACACACACACACACACACACACACACACACACACATTCGCGTGTACGCGCACCCATACATACATACATTATGTGCACGCTCGCAATTACTACGGTACACATTCACTTTTTTTTTTTGTTTTTTTTTTTTGGTCTAATATCACGAATAGTGGATAGACGTTAAATGAAGGACACACACAAACAACAAAAAAAAAAAAACGGCAATACAGTAAGTGTTTTTCAAACGTCATCACGAAAAAGTCTGTCTCTGATTCACCACGCCCTCGCATCAATGTACCACAACACACACACACACACACACACACACACACACACACACACACACACACACACACACACACACAAGACCTGCACTGAAGCGTTTGAGACGAGGCAGCTGGGATAACGTAGTGATGAATCGAAGAGTCCGGTCCCCTACCTATCGGCACCAACTACACCACTCAATTCACACCCGGATGATGTACCGCACATTACACCTCTAGTGGGCCCTCGAGGTGCTTCCCCACCCCGAAAAAAGAAGATAGACTCGAAGTTGGAGGAACTGCAACCACTGGGATTGCAGAAGTCGGAGTTGGCACCCAGTCCAGAACACACCCTGCCGAATCCAGGTGCGTCCCCATTCCAGGCAGAGGAATGGGCAGGGATGACAGTGGAAGTGGAGGTAAGACGACCCCCAACCCGAGAGGCCGACCCTCACTGATTCGCTGCGAAGGAGAAAGCAAGAAAAACTCGCCGGAACCTGTGAAAAAGGAAATGTCTTACTACCACAGAAGAATAAAGTTATTTGCTGCTTCACTTAAGTAGACGGTTCTGAGTGTTTTCATTCTCTGTAGCATTTCACATTGACTCATGAAATAGAGTCCTGGGATGTACACGTCACAACCCAAAGTGCGACAGCTGACTGGAATTTTAAACCTTGACTTATACAATCAGCCACCCTGACATCAAACTTCTCTCTCACCAGAAGCTTTCCATCTCAAATTTAAATCGACTCCATTGACTTTCTATTTCCATCAATGGCCGCGAACATAATTGTAACCGTTCCTTCATAACAGTGGTTATACCGTCCGAATTATACTTCTACGACTTCAGTCCCCATCGAAGTCTCCAAGACACGATGATTCAGTAAGATCATAAATCATATTTACTCCAACGAACAACCGACGGTTAGTGACTACCAGTACCATTCACTGTTCAGGGCATATTACCCAATAACATGCTTGATAGAATCATCAAACTCATCTCAAGCACAACAAAATGATAGAATTGAACCCGGGTATCCCTAATTTCCTAGCAGGAACAGCAAAAAGAAACCCTATATACAACAACCACAACAAATTAAGCCCCATAAACAACTACACAATAAGCCTAATAAAACACAGCAATAAAAGCCCCATAATCAACAACAAAAGAAGTAACACAAATAAACAACAAAAACAACAACAAAAAAAAACCCTGAAAAAACACCATAAATAAAAAACTAAAGAAGCACCATCATTAAGAACAGAAACAATGTACAAGACCCCCCCCCCCCCCCCCCCCCCCCCCCCCCCCCAACCCCCCCCCACCCCCCCACCCCCCCCCACACCCCCACCCCAACACGCAATACTGCAACAACACCAACAACGCAACAGGTGAATACCGACAAAGATTCCTACCAATAGTATGCAAGTTGATAGAATTCAGCGAATGACATAGCCCGATATTGAGTGAGGTGTTTTTTTTTTTTTCTTTTCTTTTCTTTTTTTTTTTTTTTATAGTATTCATGAATATCAGAAACAGACTGAAAACGAAGTGTGAACGGATCAGCATCCTGTAGGGTTTCTTTCTATCTCAAATCTACGTCAGGGAACCAGCAAAGTGTCTGAACTCTAAATGCCGAAAATTAAATCCTTACCAACCTTCTTAAGCCATGGATTTGGTACCATACATGTTGGTGCCAGAGCCTCTCTAATTTGACGGGAAAGTCGCTGGCATTTTGTCTCCTGACAATCGACTGGGGATCACTGTTTTACGCATTTTTTCTTGTCACACATGTCTGAAATTGACATATTTGTCAGATCTTTACTTGTCTCTTCCATATTACTCTTAATAGACCAACGTTTCTTTGACCTTGTTTTGTAGGCTTTTGTGCATTCTAGAATTTGTTACCACTTTGTGGTTTGGCTAAAAAAAAAAAAAAAAAAGGAACGGGAGCAGTGTTTTTTTTTTTTTTTTTTTTTTTTTTTTTTTTTTTTTTTTTACTTTTGAGACTTTTTTAAGGTAAAAAAAAAAACGGCGCATAGTCTCCCTTCCAGTAGTAGCAGTCTTTTTTCAGTCTTTGCTCTTTAGACAAACAAATCTATGCAAGAACTGGTTGCGGGGAAAATCACACAATTTTCATTATCAGCACTTTGAATCTGTGATTACGTCGCAACAACAGCAAAGATAATGTCCTAGGGACATAAACAAAAATGTTCCTCAACGGGACAGAGAGTATTTGAGTTACATTTTAAACAATGTCATGAAAAGATATTACATGCGGGTGAGCACGCACATACACCGATTGACTAAAACCAGTTTGTTGTCAATAAACCATTGCTTGTATTGCCATTAATAAGCAAAACGAAGATTAAGCACTATCTTCATTATCGTCTTTTACTTCTAAGTATCCTCTTTTTGACGATTTGTTTTAAGGAAATGTTTAAAACGTTGATGCCAACCATTTTTTTGCTATGTTACTATGTGGCTGCTTTTTGAAGAAAAAAAAAAGTTTTTCCCCAGTGGTTTTCTTGATCATTCGCATATGTAAAATAACGAATCTACTGATAGGCCAGCATGCTATTTTTCTGTTAATTTTTTTTAAGAAGATTCCCATCCTCTCTTCTTGCCTTGCAGTATACCCTCCTGTGTTTAAACACAGTCCTTTAGCTTTTGATCTGTTTGATTTACAGTCTTCATCATATTAGTTGCTTCGTTCATGATTTTTCTACAAACAAGTGTGGTGTTTTTTTTTTTTTTAATGAAACCAGTGCAAGTCTTACTACATATATCAAACATATCCGATCATGTTGATGGTACTGTCGAGAGAGAATATAGTTTATTCGAATGCATTGTTGACATAAGTTTATTTGAATTTGAGATTCCATAAAAAACACACTTCTTTGATAACCTGGCACTGCTTTTCAACATTCACAGACATAGGACTGAGATTCGATTGTCCAAAACGAAACTCTTCAGGTAAATGGTCAGAGAGAGAGAGAGAGAGAGATAGATAGATAGAGAGAGAGAGAGAGAGAGAGAGAGAGAGAGGAGAGAGAGAGAGAGAGAGAGAGAGGAGAGAGAGAGAGAGAGAGAGAGAGAGAGAGTTTGTCTTTTCACATACCATTGTGAATTTGATTATCTGACTAAAGGTCACATGCAACAACAGCGGCAGCAGCAGCAGCACGACAACAGCAGCAGCAGCAGCAGCAGCAGCAGTAGCAGCAGCAGCAGCAACAGCAGCAGCAGCAGCAACAGCAGCAGCAGCAGCAGCAGCAGCAGCAGCAGCAGCAAAACAAAACAACAACAACAACATTATCGGACGACTTGAAAGGAATGTGATGGACAGGTAGAATGTGGCAAAAACAAAACAAAACAAAACAAAAAAAAACGAACCCGAGCCTTTAAATGTTTTGTACGGATTCATGGTTCCAATCTGGGTGACAGGGCAGATTCAGAAAGCGTTGATTACGCCAGTACTACCTAACAGACTACAGGGCGGATTCAGAAAGCGTTAAATACGCCAGTACTACCTTACAGGGCAGGTTCAGAAAGCGTTCATTACGCCAGTACTACTTAACAGACTATAGGACAGGTTCAGAAAGCGTTCATTACGCCAGTACTACTCAACAGACTACAGGACAGGTTCAGAAAGCGTTCAATACGCCAGTACTACCTAACAGACTACAGGGCAGATTCAGAAAGCGTTGATTACGCCAGTACTACCTAACAGACTACAGGGCAGATGCAGAAAGCGTTGATTACGCCAGTACTACGTAACAGACTACAGGGCAGGTTCAGAAAGCGTTCAATACGCCAGTACTACCTAACAGACTACAGTGCAGATTCAGAAAGCGTTGATTACGCCAGTACTACGTAACAGACTACAGGGCAGGTTCAGAATGCTCTATACGCCAGTACTACCTAATAGACTACAGGGCGGATTCAGAAAGCGTTGATTACGCCAGTACTACCTAACAGATTACAGGGCGGTTTTTCAGAAAGCGTTCAATACGCCAGCACTACCTAACAGACTACAAGACAGATTTAGACAGCGTTGATGACGCCAGTACTACCTAACAGACTACAGGGCAGGTTCAGAAAGCGTTGATTACGCCAGTGCTACCTAACACACCATAGGGCAGATTCAGAAAGCGTTGATTACGCCAGTACTACCTAACAGACTACAGGGCAGGTTCAGAAAAGCGTTGATTACGCCAGTGCTACCTAACACACCACAGGGCAGATTCAGAAAGCGTTGATTACGCCAGTACTACCTAACAGACTACAGGGCGGATTCAGAAAGCGTTGATTACGCCAGTACTACCTAACAGATTACAGGGCGGTTTCAGAAGCGTTCAATACGCCAGCACTACCTAACAGACTACAAGACAGATTTAGACAGCGTTGATGACGCCAGTACTACCTAACAGACTACAGGGCAGGTTCAGAAAGCGTTGATTACGCCAGTGCTACCTAACACACCACAGGGCAGATTCAGAAAGCGTTGATTACGCCAGTACTACCTAACAGACTACAGGGCAGGTTCAGAAAGCGTTGATTACGCCAGTGCTACCTAACAGACTACAGGGCAGATTCAGAAAGCGTTGATTACGCCAGTACTACCTAACACAGACTACAGGACAGGTTCAGAAAGCGTTGATTACGCCAGCACTACCTAACAGATTTGAACGAAACTTGACACAAAGAGGAAGCGTGCCTCAGGGACGAGCTCCAATGAGCCATGGTGTAGATCGGGACCACATGGCGGATTCAGAATCCTTTCCATCTTGGCACAGGTCTGAGTTCTCCCCAATGCCCTTCCAGCGTCAGTTGGAAACAGCCGATGGTTTTCAGTGAAACGTTCCATCAATTGGAACAGTTGAAGTGAAAGCGGATTCAAGGTGTGGAGTTACATTGACCAAAGTCACCAATAGAGTGCAGGAGCACGCTCACTTTGTCTGAAATATCCCATGAAGTCTAGAAAAATCATTCATTTGAGGGAAAGCGTGTAAAACGTATGCGGGTTTGAACTTTAGAGAAGTACTATCTCAATTTTGAAACTGTCCCTTAAAGAACTTTAGAGTGGTGGAAGACTGGTTTGTAGTCGACGAGTAACTTCGGAGAAATAACACTCTAGTTCCAGACCCCCCCCCCACCCCCTATAAAAAAAAGAACTTTAGAGTAAGGTTGATTTAGAGCTCTCTTTTACATTTCATAGATATGTTGGATGGATTTGCTATCATCCATATTATAGAAAGGCGCTAGATTGATTTGAAACTAAAACAAAAAAGCCCCTGATTCCTAACGGCTGGATGCAGAATGGTGATAGACGGATTTGCAACTGTTCATTAACAGAGAGAGATGTCAAACTGATACAAAGGCGACGCCGTTTCTAAGAACTTTAGAGCTGCACATAAACTTAAGGTAGGTGACAAACGTTTGTTTGAATTAGACAATGGACGGCTCTATTTAGTAGCCTCACGAATAGCAGGAGAAAAAGTCGTGGTTTCTGAGGCTTGGGTTTCTTTAGCGGTTAAGTAAAGAAGACACAGTTTTCCATGGAAACGCATCAAGGGTTTAGTTTGTTAACACTTCGTTCTTGTGTTGACTGTGGTCTGCTTTTTTTTTTTTTTTTTTTTTTTTTTTTTTTGCTGTCCCAACCTCTGCGCCACCTCAGAGGAGTGCGCCCACGCCGCTCATTCGACACCCCGTCCACAGCCACAGCCCGGTCGGCCCCGCCACAGCCCCGGCACCGGCAATCCACAGGGAGCAGTCAATGTCAAGTCGTCAAGAGGCAACCCACCGGAGGAGACACTGCACTGCTGCCGAGTCACTTCGGTGGTGTTCAGTGGCGCCTGTTCTGATCTAACATACGCAGGACACCACCTACTAAGCCCCCTACTGACGACAATAATTGCTTAGTCGCGGAGCCGGCGTGAGTGAGCTCTCCCTCCGGAGGGCGCCACCACGTCCGTCCAACGACAGCCCCCATGGACTCGCCGATACCGGTGACCCCGACGGAACCAAACCAAGGCCACAGACGTGGAGAGGACATCGAAATTGAGGTCACCATGAGAGCAGGGCATGAAGGGCCACAGAATTTGAGACTTTTTTTTTATGCTGATCGATGAGAATGAGGATGATTAAGATGATGCTACGGATTTCCATTTCGGTCTGAGACTACATGACAGGGCTGTACTCTACGCTTCCTTTCATAATATATCCCGGCGTCAACCAGGCCCGAGAGATACAGGCACCTGCAGTGTTGGTCAGGAAATTTGAGCAACACTCTCAGAAACGCATCCATTAAGTGGATGAAACTCGACTGTGTGGTCCCAGTCTTCCCAACTGAGTCCGCAGCAAACTCAACTCTGGGTAGGAGCCGGTCGGTCTGCAATTTTTTAATGTCTCGTTTGTGACGCCTGAAAGCTTTGTTGAAAGCTTGTTTATCTGTTTCGTCTTTTGTGATGAACAAGCGTTGCTTTGTACTATGTGTGCCTCCATTTGCCCTGAGTGTTTTATTTTCGCTTGCCCATCGATATTCATTTGATTAAAAAAAAATATTTGTATTCAGTTGAATGAGCCATCTACCAATCGCTGATAATACTAGCAGTAATAGGATGCACGTTTATGGCTCTTGACCATTGTCATTTCTTGTAATGATGCAAAGTATATCTTTCAATCAGGTTAAAGAACATCTTCATTGCACAAGAATTTTCGACCAAAGGAAAGGGTACTTGAAGCTCGATTAGCCTTAAGAAAGAAAGAAAGAAAGAAAGAAAGAAAGAAAGAAAGAAAGTAGGAAAGAGAAAAGGAAAAGAATGAGAAGTATTTGGGGTCCAGTACGCAGGGAAGATTAATAGAAGCGCATGTACATGATCTTTTTATCTTTCTTTATGCTCAGATCTTCATTAGTATTCAGATTTGTTATAAAACATAAAGTTGTTATGATGTGCTTGATTGGAAACACTGTCTCTGCCCCTATCTCTCTCTGGTGTCTCTGTCTGTCTGTCTGCCCCTCTCTCTCTCTCTCTCTCTCTCTCTCTCTCACACACACACACACACACACACACACACACACACACACATACACACGCACGCACGCGCGCGCGCGCACACACACACACACACACAGACATGCACACACACATGCACACAGAACACACACACACACACACACACACACACACACACACACACACACACACACACACACACACACACACACATTGTACATATAATTATCATATATAATAAGTTTATATATATATATATATATATATATATATATATATATATATATAAAATTATAAGAATTGTTAACCTGCACTTGTTTTCCCCCACTACTTAATTGTTCAGCATTATATTGTTTGGTCAATCAGTGGGTGATTGCATCTCTTAGGAGATCCAAGGAAAGGTTGTTCTGTACAATTCTTAGCCACTGACAATGCTTGGGTTATTGAACAGCAGAGCTGACCACTCAGACTGTTCCATATCTTTTGATCTCCCTTGCATCCTTAAATGGATCCTCAAGCATAGGCTCAAAGATTGTCCTTCACATTTTATACTGTTTGCGTAATGTTTTTAGTTTTCAACAACATTTTTTCCTCTCCACACTTTCGTTTTGTTTAATTCTACTACCTTTCGCTGGCTGCTTTGGGGATGCTGTTGGATTCTTTTTTCGAACCCTTTGCGGTCGGAAACCACAGAATTATGGACTGTGGTGTGTCTCTATCTGACGCCAAGAATTATGGACTGTGGTGTGTTTCTATCTGACGCCAAGAGAGCACAGACACAATCAGCCGTGTCTCTCTGATGAGTCCGATCCAGCGGACGAAAGGCCTCGGAGTAGGCAATACATATAGATCTGCCTTCGACAGGTATTGCGATAGTTTCTCATGCAGCTAGTGAAGGGTTTTCGTATTTATGATATACATTTTTCCATTTACTTCATCTTTCAAATTTTTTTTTTCCTCTCAATTTCAAATCTTTACCAAAGTCATTACTATATGATGGAAGAATTGTTAATCTGCACTTGTTTTTTTTTCCCCCACTACTTAATTGTTCAGCATTACATATATATATATATATATATATATATATATATATATAAAACATATGTATTGGAGAGAGAGAGAGAGAGAGAGGTGATAAAAAGGATATAAGGAAAGCCAGATAGCAAGATAATCTATGTGGCTTTCCTTACGTCCTTTTCATCACTTCAGCTATAAAGATAACCTCACTTGGGGAGAGTCCATCTTGTGAAATTTTCTGATATGTGTTTTGTCTTCATCACACCATATCAACTTTTCCCCAATCCCGTTCGTCTGTTTTATTCCTTGTGCCTTTTTCTTCTTCTTCTCTTTTTTTATATTTTTTTTTTCGTTGAATGATGGTTTTGGTGTTGGGTGGGGAATGAGGGATGGGGCCAGTTGCCATTTCTACCAAGCTGAGATTAGCAGTTGCTGGGTCTATTGCTTAACATAGGGATTGTGACAGACCGCACACAGGTGTATGCTAAGGAGAGAAACTAAAAAGGCTGGCTGGATGACCGTACCATGAAACTGACAGAGAGCACTTGAAACATAGCTGACACGGCAAGAAAGAATTGCTTAAAAGACCGAAAAACCCCCTTTCGTGATGGGTGTCAGCATATGTGTCGGTATGTGCAGGTGGTGTTTTTGTGTTAATAGATTCAGCTAGTGCTTCTCCCCCTTCCCTCGCCCCCCCCCCCCCCCCTCCATTCTTTTTTCTGCGCCAATTTTGATTAGTGGTGGTAGCGTTGCGGTGCCGTGCGATAAGTGTCATGTGAAATCGCAGCCTTACTCGCGTCAGGATTACAATAAAATCATGACACAACCCACAACAACCCCCTAAAGTACAGACGTCCTAGTTCGGAAACGGGGTCAACGTTTACTAACCCCCGCCCACCAATACCCAACAAAAGAAAAAACCACCTCACCTTCAAACCACACCCAGAAAACCCCACACCACACACCCCCCACACCGCATAGCCAAAGTTGAACGCCTTCTCGTAGATAACGAAAAAAAAGGCGGGGGGGTGGGGGGGGAGGGGGGGGGGGGCGGGAGAGGCGGCGAGGGGAGGGGGGGGAGAGTGAGAGGAGGGCGAGGGAAGGGTCAAAGCCCGCTGAAAGGCAAAAAAAAAACCCACACCCCACGCCCAGAATAACCCAGAATGTCGGGACACGTTTTATACCTTCAAGCGAATTGGAATTCAAAACAGGAAACCCAAATAAGAAAATGCATCAACACGGCGCTATAGACAGAAACCCAAAAACCAAAGACTGAATACATTCCCCTCATAGATACACAGGATACTGCAACAAACATGATATAAACCACACTAGAAATGAAAAAAAAAAATAATGAATGCGAAAAAGTAAATAAATAAATAAATGAATAGATAAAAATATGAATAAATAAAATCCGCAGCAGTGGGGAGAAAGCAAGAGAAACGAATCTTCAAAAGTTCCACCTAACCCATCAATGTCAGAAAGATTTATGTTTGCCAGAATCAAAAGCCGCCGCCCGTGTTATACCAGGGCCCGCCGGGTGCAGGAGGAGGCGAGGGGAGGGATAGAGTTAGCGCCCCCCGTCCGTAGCGTTGCGTCCGTGGGGCCGGGGCCCCTGGCGGCGACCGGTCCCATGAGTTTAGGGGTGTAAGTAGCAGTAGCAGCAGCAGCAGCCGCAGCAGCAGGCCGAGCAGAGCAGCAGTTAGTTCGTAGTAGTAGTAGTTAGGAATTGATTAGGGGTTAGCAGTAGCAGGCGGGCAGCAGTCGCAAATGGAAAAACACAACACAAAACAAGACAAAGACATCGCTGTGACGAACTATTGAAACCCTTTGCTGACATGCGTAAATGTGGCCACTAGCCTTATGATGACGTCTGGAACTGTGTGTGCTGCCTGATGACTAAGGTAGACCCTCAGCATTATCCAGTTGGAGCCAGCATCATCATGCCCTACGTCAGTCTGGCACCGACTGAAACAACTGCTGCGGAAAGCACACACGTCGTGCCGGACAAACAAACAAAAACACAGAAAAAATAAATCAAGAAATATTAAACATTGTTAAAAACAATAACACACCAACCATTGTGTCTTCAAGTCACATTGGGTTGGTATAACATATACTGTCTCTTATGATGACAGGGCACTATTAGCATTTATTAACGAGACAAACAACAAACGTGCACTCTTAGAGAGAAAGATGAGAGGGAGAGAGAGGCAGAGGGGAGGTGAGGAGAGGAGTGAGAGGGATGGGGAGAAGCGAGACGAGAGAGGGAGCGTTCCAATCTAAAACTGAACTCGCACTAGGACCACACGAGAGCTTAATTACCACGATTGCAGAAAAAAAAAGGAAAACCAAAAGGTGGGAGGGTAGGGATTCGGGTTGGAGGAACCGTAGGAAAGGAGTGGAGTGGGGAGAAAGGAGGAACTAAGGTCGTGGCTAGGGGAAGGGGGGTGGGGGGGTGGGGGGGGGGGGTGGAGGGGGGAGAGGGACAACAGCAGATAGTGATTGACATGCCCACGTTAGGAAGACGAACGGACCGAAGACCTTTTGTATGATCCATTATTTTGATCCCATTATTTCCAAAGAACGTAAAACCAGAAAGAAATAAAAAACTAACAAAAGAAAAACCACAATCAACCAACCACCAACAAAATAATACAAAACACACCAGCAACAAACAAACAAACAAAGCAGCAGAACAACAAGCAAATCAACACACATAACACAGAAAACAAAAACCAAAAAAAAAACCACAAAAAAAAACTCAGGGTCCTCAGCTACAGTTTCGCGCTGACACACCCAGCATGGACGTTCAGCTCCTCCTATCGACAAAATCCTCCCGCCCGTGGGAAAATGGTCATATGATCAAATTTGATTCGGTTTGTCGCTTGATACCCAGCGGGGGGCAAAGGGTGCTGGGGGGGGGGGGGGGGGGGAGGGGGGGGGGGGGGGGGGAGAGGGAGGGGGAGAGGGGGGGGGGGGAGAGCAGGAGGGGGGTGCCGGTGGGTGGGAGGGTAAGTAGAGACTAGAGGGGATGGGTGGGGGGGGGGTGGGTTTGTTAGGGATAAATGATTGGACTGTCGGTGAATTGGATTGGAAACCACAACCCAACCTCCCCCCCCTCCCCACACCCCCCTCCCCCCCCCCCCCCCCCCCCCACCCCCCCCCCCCCCCCCCCCCCCCCCCCCCCCCGTCGGCGCTGGACCAATAATGATTAAATGGTCGACCTGGACAAGGATTGAATCGAAGATTGGGCTTGTTCTGCGGAAGGAGAGAATTCATTGATATTCTTCATGCAAAAGCAAAAAAGACGGACGTTTTTTATGGAGACGAGAGCGCGGCGAGAGAGCGCGGGGGAGATGAGAGAGAGACGAGAAGAGAAGAGGAACTGGAGAGAGAGAGAGGAGGACGCATTTTCAGCTAAAACATTGAAAATTACTCTTCCTTCAGTCATACGGTTGTCTTGCTTGTGTGCGTGCGCACCCAGAACAGGTGCACGTGCATACGAGTTTGAGATTTATATGATGAGCTACGTGGCATGCATGCGAGGTGGTGTTTTGTGTGTGGGTGTGTGTGTGTGTTGGAATTGTGTGAGTGATAGTGTGTGTGTGTGTGTGTGTGTGGTGAGTGGTGTGTGCGTGGTGTGTGTGTGTGGTTTGTGTGTGTGTGCGCGCCTTGCGCGGTGCGGTGTGTGTGTGTGTGTGTGGTTGTGTGTGTGTGTGTGCTGTAGTGTTTGGGGGTGTGTTAAGACAGCCCTCGTTGATTCTGTGGGGGTAAAAAAGCATGAAATCCAAATTCATCGAGGGTGGAGACGGAAGAGAGATGTGGCGAGAGAAGAGATGAGGGAGAGGGAGGGGAGATCAGAAGGAGGGGAGACGTGCGGATGGAAAGAGAGAGAGAGAGGCGAGAGGAGAGGAGGGAGAGATGAAGAGGCGAGCGAGAGAGAGAGAGAGGAGAGAGGAGGAGAGAGGAGCGAGAGAGTTGGATTGACGAAGAAGGAGGAGGAGAGCCGGAGGAGAAGAGGAAGGTCCCAGGAGAGCGAAGGAGCGTAGAGAGAGGAGGAGGGAGGTAGGAGAGAGAGATGCGAGACACCACCCCACACACACACAAACTCTCTCTCTTCTCTTCTCTTAATCACAAAACACGGAACGATTCGATCTGTTCTTCTGCGTGACATGCGTCAGGAACCGTCTATCATGTGGATAAGAGTCTTGAGACTAACCCTCCCACCACCCTATTACCCCACTTCCCCCTACCCACCCTCTTTCTCCTTCGTGAACTCTGGTCTGTCTTATCAAACACGCAAACAGTTCCTTTATACCTATCTATCTATCTAATTATCTATCTATCTATCTATAATGACTGCTTGGCGAAGAAAACAAGCCTTCTTCTTGTTGTGTTACACACACACACACACACACACACACACACACACACACACACACACACCACCAACACACCCACACCCACACACATACACACACTCACACCACACACACTGACAACCCCCCCACCCCACCCCCCCACACAGAAATTCCCCCCCCACCCACCACACCACACACCACAACACACACAACAACCACACCACACATCCACACCCACACACACACCCACTCACACACACAGACACGCCCCCCCCCCCCCACACACACACACACATAGACAAAAAACAGCTACACCCACACACAGTCACACAGACACACACACACGTACTCACACACACACACACACACACACACACACACACACACACACACAATTACAGAGAGCAGGTAAGACGTTACAAACCTGTAAGCAAACAGGAAGATATAGACTTAAGTCCTCCTCTCCTCACACTGCTAATGAATGGTTAATTGACTTTTGACAAAGATGTGAAAGATCGAGGCTCAGTATCTTGTCTCACTTGTCCCACTGTGCGTCTTTGTCGGAAGAGTCCCGTCTCGCGCAGGACGCTACTACCCACTTCACAACCACTGCACGCAACGAGAGAAGTGTTCAACCGGCTGAGGCGCCCTTCCAGGTTATCACGTTATGCCAGGTCCTTGTTTGTCCGCTGTTCAGGGGGATGTCGCTCAACTCGCCCTGAACGCACCCTGTTCAGTGTGGGAGCCATGGTGTGTGTTGTGTGTGGTGTGTGTGTGTTGTGTGTGTTGTGCTGTGTGTGTGTGGTGTGTGTGTGTGTGTGTGTGGTGTGTGTGTGTGTGTGTGTGTGGTGTGTGTGTGTGTGTGTGTGTGTGTGTGTGTGTGGGTGTGTGTGTGTGTGTGTGTGTGTGTGTGGGGTGTGTGTGTGTTGTGGTGTGTGTGTGTGGTGTGTGTGTTGTGTGTGTGTGTGTGTTGTATTGTGTTCTTGTGTGTGTGTGTGTGTGTGTGTGTGTGTGTGTGTGTGGCTGTGCGTGCGCGCGCGCGCGTGTGATGTGTTGTGTTGTGTTGTGTGTGTGTGTGTGTGTGTGCGTGTGTGTGCGCACATGCGTGCGTGCTGTGCGCAGAGTGCGTGTGTGTGTGCGTGAGTGTGTGTGTGTGTGTGTGTGTGTGGACTTTGACAGTTTGAAACTATCAATGGCAAGTACAGTTATTTAGCGGACAGCTCACGCGGGAATTACGGGATTTCGCAGAGACAGGGAGAAAGTGGGTGTCCACTGTCATGATACGCACTTTGAACTCTCTCTAGCCAAAGGAGAAGAAAACATACTTCCCCTCCTCTCGCGACATCTCTGGTCTTAAGAACACCCACTGAGGGACCGAGGGAGAGGATGGAGGTGGAGTGGGTGATGGCTGGATGGAGGTGGGGTTGGGATGGGGGTGGGGGTGGGGGGTGGGGATGATGGAGTCGTCTTCCCGATGGTGACCCAAGAAGACATCATCAGGACACCATGGATATGACTCCCTCAGCAATGCAGGGTCGTCTCTCTGTGGGTTGACCTTACTATGAACCCGACGGTGAGAACACACTGGAAAGTGATCGTTGTAGGTTTAGACTTCAGTTGCCTTTAATGGGAGGAGAAGGAGAGATCTGGTTAATTACGGAAGGCGAGGACGACGAGGGAGGCGGGGAGGGGGGGGGGAGGGGGAGGGGGGGGAGGACGAGGGAGGGAGGGGGGGGGGGAAGAGGAGGAGGGCGAGGTTGCGAAAAAAAATGGTTCCCGGGTAAGATATGGGAGGACAAAAATTCAGAACGTTAGTAGTGTGAGGTTATAAGGGTTATAATGCCATTGCGGGGAAAGAGAAACCTGAAGCAATCCAACCAACTAGCCAGCCAACAACCAAACCAACCAACCAAAAGATCCTGAACAATACTCAAATTTCTTGTCACCAACAGGACACCATATTCGCACGCACGCACCGCACGCGCACACACCCACACAACACACACACACCACATACACACACAACACCCCACACACACACACTCTCTCAACTCTCTCTCCTCCCCTCCCTCCCTCCCTTCCCTCCCCTCCCCCTCTCCCCTTCTCCCCCCCCCCCTCCCTCCTCTCTCTCTCTCTCTCTCTCTCTCTCTTCTCTCTCTCCTCTCTGTGTCCTCTGTCTCTAAAGATGGTGAATCGTCTTGTTGGTGTCCCCGGGTGGTGGAGGCGGCGTAGGACGTGGAGTAGGGTGGGCGAGCGCTGCTGGGCCCCGGTCCCGGCACAGAAGAGGTTGACGCACATGTTGGTGTTGAAGCAGGCGGAGAGATGATGGGGTTGGCGGCGCTGTTGAGCGGTGCCAGACTCTGGATGAAGGTGCTGACAGCCCCACCGGTCCCTGGGTCTGGGCGATGAAGCCGTATACGTCCCAGCAGATCGAAGACGAAGTAAGGACCCAGCAGACGACAAACACTGCCCACGCCAACCAACACCACACTAATCGTTAATACTGGGGGAGCCTGGGGGG
>JADBJO010015768.1:24803-42706 GCA_016801955.1 Conus betulinus | reverse complement strand
ATTTAATATGGAGAACCGTGTGTGTGTGTGTGTGTGTGTGTGTGTGTGTGTGTGTGTGTGTTGGTGTGTTGTGTGTGTGCGTGAGTGCGTGCGTGCGTGCGTGCGTGCGTACGTGCGTGTGTGCATGCGAGAGTGTGGGTGAGTGAATGCGTGATTGTTGGTGCGTGCGTATTTGTGCGCGCGTGCGTGCGCGCGCGCGCGTGCAATGCGTGCGTGCGTGCCGTGCGTGCGTGTGCGTGCGTGGTGTGTGTGTGTGTGGTGTGTGGGTGTGTGTGTGTGTGTTTCTCGCAGTGTTCCTGAGGGTCGTGCCGTGTATGACCAGTGGAGAGGCCTCCATTAGAAACAGAATTGTCCCATGGGGCATAGTAAACAAAACTAGACCCGAAATAGACAAAGAAGAAGAAAGTATTATCCACTGTACTGTCACTAGCTCCAACTAAGCTGGGCAGAGTATAGTGGGCCAAACTAGACCTGAAAGGGGCAGAGAAGAAGATGTTATCCGCAGTATTGTCACTTGCGTCAACTAAGCTGGGCAGAGTATAGTAGGCCAAAACTAGACTTGAAAGGGACACAGAAGATGATCCGCAGTTATTTCCACTTGCCCTAAGCTGTTCTCTTCTGGTTCGTCACAGAAGATGTATTCCTTAGCGCTTTGTTTGTTTCCTTAGTTCTGTTTGGGTTTGGTGTCCGTTCAGTTCAGACAGACACCTCAGGACTCTACACTGCGCAGTGATCAGAGCTTAGCGCTTTGTTTGTTTGTTTTGTTTGGTGTCCGTTCAGTTCAGACAGACACTTCAGGACTCTACACTGCGCAGTGATCAGAAGCTGGAGTGAGCGAGGGACGACTGGGTGGTCACGTCTGTTCAAAGCAAGTTAGTTAGTTTCGAGAGGCGGGGTGTGAGGGGGTGGGTGGTGGTGGGTGTGTGTGTGTGTGTGTGTGGGGGGGGGTTTTTCTGCAGGCTGCTCGCCCGCAGCTGCAGAGGCCAAGCTGTGACTGCAGGTCAGGGAAAGAGGGTGTTTTCTGCAGGCCGCTCCCCACCAGCCAGCTAACCGCGCTGTACTTGGCGAACTGAATGTCATCTGTGCATAGCCGGTCTGGGCAGCAATGTGTTAGGGCATGTTTGAGCGCCCATTACACATGGGGCTGTCAGTTTGATAATTAGTGGTTGTCATGAAAAATGTACTATATCTGCGCTCTTCAGATGACTGAATTGGCGAATTCCCGACAATTCGTTGAATACCAAACTCGATAAGGTTTATTTTCTGTAGATGACGTAGATACGTCATGAAAGCTTGTACGCAAGTAGTCAGGCAATATTAGAACAATCACAACACACACAACATTGTGCAAAAATAACGTCATCACTTTCTGGGTATTTGAAACATGCCTCTGCTCGGACTACAGCAAGAAAAATGCTGGATCAGAAATGTGTAAGCCTTGTTTGTCCGACCCTTTCACTAAGTGTGCCTCGCGCGGGACGGAAAAAATAAAGCTGTGTGTTATCAAATCTGAAAAGAAGTTTAAGTGATACATCCACCAAACATGAACAACAGAATCACAAGATAAAGCACAACGCGTTTCGACCTGTTAGGTCTTCTTCGGGCAGGCAAAACAACACTCAGGACAACGACTTTCATTTAACGACGATGATGGTGATGATAAAGGTAATGATGGTATTATCAATAAAAACACTAGTGTTGACGATAATGATAGTAATGCTAACAATAATTGTAACGGTAATGGTGAAAAATAGTAATAATAATCAAAGTAATGGTATACAAATATTTTGAAAAAAAAATCAAAAACAGTAATGACAATAACAATAGCACTAATACTAAAATAAATAAATAGATCAATAAATAAATAAATAAATAAAATAAAATAAAATAAGGGAAAGGAGGAAGAAAAAGGATGAAGTGTAGAGGGGGGGGGGGGGGGGGGGGGGGGGGGGGGGGGGGGGGGGGGGGGGGGGGGGGTCAAGAGGGACAAAGAGGAGAAGGAGGACACAAACTATAGGAAGGATGGAATCTAATAGGCATATTAATAATTTTAATAATAACCATGATTGTAGCCATACAGCAATGACACTGATGATATAGGAGGCTGGAGAAGTGATAGGTTGAAATGTTGGAAATATCGTAAAGTATAATGCTATTAATAATGGTAGTAAATACATATAACAGCTGTGACAGTTACTGTCTAGTTGATGTCAGTCTGAGCGAGGCGACAGTCTCGTTCCCTCTGCCGTTGATGCAGAAAGACGACACAACAGCTGTCACTTTCTCCATTCACTGCAGCGTTCAGCGTGAGTTATAAGGATAGATAGATAGATAGATAGATAGATAGATAGATAGATAGACAGACAGATAGACAGATAGACAGATAGATAGATAGATAGATAGATAGATAGACAGATAGACAGATAGACAGATAGATAGACAGACAGATGGATAGATAGATAGATAGATAAATAGATATAGTAGATAGAATAGAGATAGATAGATAGATAGATAGATAGATAGATATAGATAGATAGATAGACAGACAGATAGACAGACAGATAGACAGATAGATAGATAGATAGATAGATAGATAGATAGATAGATAGATAGATAGATAGATAGATAGATAGATAGATAGATAGATAGATAGATAGATAGATAGATAGATAGATACATACAGACAGACAGACAGATAGATAGATAGATAGATAGATAGATAGATAGATAGATAGATAGATAGCCCCCCCCCCTAAGTTCTAAGGTTCATGGGATGGGAGATTGCATGGCCAGACAGAAAGAGAGAGAGACAGACAGACAGACAAACAGACACTCACGGCACTTGCTTGCTACTTCATCACAGATCATGCCTGTAATGCATTCAGAATCCTTGCTGCATTCTTCATCTCCCACTTTCGCTGAAAACAAGCAACAACAACAACAACAACAACAACAACATCACACACACACACACACACACACACACACACACACACACACACACACACACACACACACACAGACAGTTTTCAATCAAAATCTATGAAAACTTTTACGACCAAAGAAATCAGAACGTCCCTGAAAACAACAACGTCCACAGACAAAGACCCTGAAGTAATCGTAATCCATTGTGGCATAAACGAAACACACACACACACACACACACACACACACACACACACACACACACACACACACACACACACACTGATGCTACCAAGACAAGCAAAAACCTTCACTGAAACAATCAAGGAGATCTCAAAAAGAAACCCCCACTCAAAGATAACTGTTAGCAAAATCGCCCCTGTTAAACACGAAGAGTTGGAGATGAAACGCAACCTGTTCAATGCGACCACCACGGCAGACCTATTTGACACCCCCCCCACGTGAGCTTCGTCAGTCACGACACTCTTCGGGCAAACACTGGAACCCAGCGTGATGGTATTCATCTGACATGGACGGGAACCAGCGTCGCTGTCCGTAACATCGGCAGGCACCTCAACAGAATGTTATGGTCTAAACCCAAGAGGGCCCCGAAACACAACACCCAGCACGGTATCCATCATGGGAAGATTCCTTTCACTACAATCCTAGGGATCTCGGCCGCCCCATCCATGGCCCTTGGTGGAACTATTTTGACGTGCTAGCACGGTGGGAATAAATACTTTTAAACAGTCTAAGATGCTGAAGACATTATTCTAGCACAATGATTTGTTATATTTCAGCAAGAGAAATTTTTTTATCGTTGGAGATTGAATTTCAATTTTTTTGGTGCCATTTTTCACAATCCCTGAAATATTTCAGGGATTGTGATAAATGGCACACAAAAAAAATGAATGTCAAACTTTTACTACCCACCAATATACCAAAACAATGATGAGACGAGAAGGGTTGGTACCGCATTGTACATTCGACAAAGTGTTGAATACCTCGAAATAGATACACCTTTTTCAAAAGACATTAAAAACACAAATGCTTTTGCAGTAAAATGCAAAATTCCATGGATCATTGATACTCAACGTATTGTCGGTTTATTTGCCAAAAGGTCCTGACAATCAAAACACAGAGCGGATTCGTACTTTACAAGACCAAAACGATATGTGGCTGATTGTAGGTGATTTCAATTCACACGCCCCATTTTGGGATAATGGGTGCAAAACCATAATGCATAATAGATTCCTTGAAAATGTAGTAGACTTTTTACTCTCTGTGTACTGAATGATGGTAGTGTCACTCGAATCCCGGATAGTTCATATTATCGGGCTTCAGCGATAGACGTAACTTTCATGTCGGCTGCAATCGCTCCAAATTGTGAATGGGACACCTTTAAAGACTCCCTAGGCAGTGATCATTTACCAATAGTTATTTCCACCAAAGTAAAACAAACTATTTCTGATCTCACAAACGATTAAATCCCAAAATTTAACTACAACAAAGCTGATCGGGATAGATTTGAAAACATGCTTTCTATTTGCAATTGTGAAGAGATGATGGTTGATGGAGTGATACAGGCTACATAAATTTGTTGATACTGTTTTGCGTGCAGCTGAGCTTTCAATCCCTAAATGTAATCCTGATAAAACAAGAAAATACACAGGAAATGTTTGGTGGAATGTTTCCTGGGAAGTAGCAAGAGAACAAAAAATGGAGGCTTATAAAATATATCTTTAAAATAAATGCATAAAACCGATTCAGAAACGATTGCTAAAAAAAAGCAAAAATCACACAGTAATAGGGTGAATGAAAAGGCAAAGGAAGAATATTGGTAAACTTTATGTGAAAATGACGTTCAAAATCATAAAGATCTCAAAAAAACTTGAAAAAAAATAAAAGAAATGAGAAATGGAGTAAGTCTTCCTGGGTACCCCTTGAAATTGGAAAATAACAAATTCCCTTCCAATTTTGAAAAGGCTGAGCATTTGCAGATGCATTTGCAAAAAATGGTAATTTTGAAGGCCTAGTCCCAATAACAATCACTTTACAAATGCTCCTTTTACTTTTCAGGAAACAAAAGATGCAATTTTAAACCTTGGATCAAAGACAAAATCAGTGAGACCAGATGCGGTTTCCAATGAAATGATAAAGCATTTACCACTTAATATAAACTGTTTCTATTTTTTTCCCCAAAAACGTTGGTTTAAGGGGAGTCAGCCATCTTTATGGAAACAATGTACTGTTACCCCTATTCCCAAGGGACGGAAAGTCAAAATCTGATGAAAATAATTACAGACCTGTCACTCTTACATCTCATGTGGGAAAACTTATGGAAAGAATAATTCTAAAAAGGCTTGAACACTTCTGTGAAAAAAAATGGTATAATACCAATACAACAGGTGGGTTTTAGAAAAGGTAAATCGTCAGTTGATCATTTTGAAAAATTACCACACAGATTAAACATCAGTTTTCACGTAGGAAAAAAAATGAACTTGCCACTTTTTTCGACATTAGAAAAGATGTATGACCAAGTTGGGCATTCAAAACTTCTAAACAAACTAAGATCAGTAGGTATTTCAGGCTGTATGTATAACTATATAAAGGCATTTTTAAGCGAAAGAACAATACAGACTAAGGTTGGTAATGCCTACTCTAATCAAAGACGTATACAGATGGAAATCCCACAAGGAGGTGTAATAGCCCCAATCCTTTTCATATTTTGATGCATGATCTTCCAAAAGTGGTCTCAAACAATGTTGAGCTAACACAATATGCGGATGGTATCTGCATATGGATGAAAGTTACTCTAAAAAAACCTTTAAACCGATTAGATCAATTAACTATATTAAAAAGGTATATCAGAATGAATTAGACAAAATCAGCAAATACATGATTGAAAACGGACTAATTCTTTCACATGAAAAATCGCATATGGTTCTCTTCAACTCTGGCTATGGTCCTAAACCTCTACCCTCATTTCAAATAAATGGAATGCCACTTGAATATTAAAAAAAAAAAATGTTAAATTTCTAGGAGTAAGTCTGACTTCTAAAATTGAATTGGAACTACCATTTGGAAAATTTTCTGACAAAAGCCAGAAAAGGATTAAATTCACTAATGATGATAAGTCGACAGTCATTGGGAAAAGATAGCAAGGTACTTATTCATTTAGCAACTGCACTTGTGAGATCAAAATTATCTTATGCTCAGGAAATATTCTTTTCAGCTCCAAAATGTTTGATAACAAAAATGCAAAGTATCGATAGCAAAGCTTATAAGATAGCTCTCGGTGTCCCGATAGATGATAGCCTTGACTGGTGCTGATTCTGCACCTCAACTATATGACAATGGAGAATAAACTGAAAGAAGATCAATGAAATGTTAACTCACTGCATGACTGCAATGAACTGTCTAACACTACACGGAAGGACTACTGCAGAGATGTCACCTCGCTTCATAATACTTGCTCTGCTCTAAGCTGCAGGAATGCTGAAGAGAGGCATTCACTTCATGTGAACTCTTTACACCGAACTGAGGAAACACGAAGGTGAAATTTCCCCCACTGCATGCGGAGTGTCTTTACCAAACTGAAGGTGTGTGTTTAGTGCACGTGATCTGTTCACACCAAACTGGAAGAATGATCAAATGATGAATGTTAATTGTTGTAGGCCACAATAGCTCAGTTGATAGAGCGCCGGACTCGTAATCTTGGTAATGCCTGGGCTGCATTCAAATCTCTCTGCTGGGCCGTTTCGGTACAGGGGGAATTTCTCCCCTCAGAGTTAATATTGGTTCTGACTTTATTTCCCAAACAGCCCGTTGTATGCATGCATAATGTCTCGCACACATGTAAAGCCCCATCACCAACTTTCGGAACAGAAGGCCAGTGTGTCCCGTTGCTATGGATGACATGTTACACATAGTATGCACCCTGCGTGAGAAAAAAAAAAAAAAAAAAAAAAAGAAAGAATGAAGCTAATAAGGAAATTGAATGAACGATATCGACTTGGTGACACATGAAACGACTGAATAAAGTTCCGACAGGCAGTTCTTCAGTCGACACCACCCAGGAAGGCAACCCGTTGCGTACACGCGCCTAGAATCTTTGGTAAGGCGCTTTATAATCGTCTGACACCAAATTGAAAGCTGTAAAAAAAAAATATATATATATATATAAAATAAAAACTGATAAATTCCATGGATAAGTAACTGAGCACCATTCCAGCCATTTACAGAGCAACTTGGTGTTGCAGTGACTGCAAGAAATATTCAGTTATAAAGAAAGCTTGCTCTTATGTCTTAGATTGAAGAGATAGGGGGAAATATGCAATCATATCTGCAGTGGTAGACAATTCTGCCTAACTAACAGTATGTGCTTGAGTGGTTGACTGGGAATAATAACCGCTCACTGAGGAGAAGCAATCAGGTGTCGAAATACCGGTAACTGACCAGGGGTTATCTTATCTTAGTGAGTTTCCTCCCTTTTGGAGAATGTCTTCCCCATGGAGACCATATGCTTGCTGAAGGCTCATTTTGAGAAGCATTTATTAGTCCCCATTCACCCACTCAAGCACATACTGTAAGTAAGGCAGAATAATCTACCACTCTAGATTTGAATGTCTATTTCCCCCTATTTCTTCAATCTAAGACAGAAGAGCAATCTTTGTTTATAATTGAATATTTCTTGCAGTCATAGCTACACCAAGCTGCTCCATAAATTGCTTGAATAGTGCTCAGTTACTTAATCTTGGAATGTATTAGTTTACTGTAATTCAGTCCTTTGCAGATTCATTCCAAGAACTGGCCCTGCACTCTTGTGTCTTAAGAGGTTATCTTTTTATATTTCTACTTTGCACAAGAAAATGGAGCTTGTTTTGCTATTTCATGATTCTCTTTTTTTTTTTTAGGTGGCACCTTTGGTTGGTGTTTTGAAAACTCAACAAACATACTACGGTATTGCACACCAGCCCTTTTTTTTTTTTTTTTTTTTTTTTTTTTTTTCTGGGACAGCATTCTGCTTAAAGCTGAAAAGGCAGAGGAGTCTAGCTGGCATTTTCGAGGTGAAACAATCAGGTTTCGAAATACTGGTATCTGACGAGGAGTTATGTTAGTGTGTTTCCTCCCCTTTGGAGATTTTCTCCCCCATGGAGACTATAAGCTTGCTGAATGCACATTTTGAGAAGCATTTATTAGTCCCCATTCACCCACTCCAGTACATACTGTTAGTTAGGCAGAATTATCTACCACTGCAGATATGAATGCTTATCTTCCCTATTTCTTTAGTCTAAAACATAACAGCAAGCTTTGTTTATAATGAAATATAATATATATATATATATATATATATATATATATATATATTAACCCTCATTGCCTGACACACATTTGAAAGGAACTACACTAAAACTCACCACATTTGAGCTTTCTGGCCTCGGGAGCATACCCACGTTGACACTGACACAACCCCTGCTCAGTGCAGGCGGCGCGCGGGTCTTTGCACCCTTCATCCGGGCATTTTCCTCCAACTATGCCATCGTCAACAACTGGAGAAAGACAGACATGGACAGACGACCATTGTACACATGTGCTAACCCCCCCTCCCCCTCCACACACACACTCACACATATGTACTTCCTCCTCTGTCACTGTCCATCTATCCCTGTCTCTCTCTCTTGTATACCCCCCCCCCCCCCCCCCACACACACACACTCTCTCTCTCTCTCTCTCTCTCTCTCTCTCTCTCTCTCTCTCTCTCCCCTCCCCCCGCCTCTCTCTCTCGCATGCACACACACACACACACACGCTCGTCTTCACTTAGAAACTACCAGCTATTAGTTTCAAATCTGTTTGTGTTTAAGAAAAGAAAAAAAAAAAAGAAAGAAAACTGCAAGCATTTTTTTTCTTCAGACATAATTCATACATCAAATTCATGGTGTGAAATAAGAGCCAAGTCCATCAGAACTCACGTGCTCCTCGACAAATGAGAAATCTGAGCCAAAGGGAAAGCCTGTCGCTTCCGCCAAATAGTGGATGCTTTCATCAACGTTCAGTGGTTTCTTTTCTCTTACCAGGATTCCGACATCCCACACACACACACACACACACACACACACAAAACCTACTGAAGCTGCTCTGATAACACCTTAGGGGACAGTCGAGGGTGATCCTGCGATCCACACATCTCAGTGATGGTGTATGTATGTCTGGCTGATGCAAAGACTGTTGACCATAGAAGATGGAGCAAGGGAATTTGTAGGCTCATCAGCCTGTGAAAACATGAAACAGCTCGGGATTTCAGGTAAGAAGAGGACCGGAACCCTTACGGCAAATGGCAGAGGCAGCTGAAAAGAGTTCTAGCTGGATCTGGTCGAGAAGGAACAAAAGTGAACTTCACCTTAAATTTCCCAACTTTGAACAGGTCTCCCGTTAACAATGGGGTAAGACATCCGTTTAAGAAGTCACGCACTGAGACGCCCACCCATCCAAAAGTTGCGGGTTCAAATCCTGGCAGCGTCAGGAAATAAAAATGGCAGTAGAGGAGCATCTGGGAGTCATGGCCTGGATGTCACCCGGCCCCTTTAGACTGTAAGGAGTTCAGGGCTGAAACACTTGTCTGAGGGGGGTTTCTTCTTTGAAGACCTTCTGCTGTCAAGCTCTCCCTAGAGTTTCTTGCTTCTCAGTAAGATGGTTACAAGTTTAATTGGTACCAAGAGTCCCTTGAATGCCAAAAACGGGTGGGAATGCACCGAGCCCCTAGGACAAACTGTTCACATGTGGCGCCGATCTCCAGTGCTGATCCCCAATCAAAGAGCGGTTTCAATCTCTGTTGACCAGGAGTATCATTGCGTCCCTCACAATGCCAACGCCGCCAAGCTAGGGATACAACATTCCCCAATGTGGATGAACTCGTGCGATGTTCTGGAGTAGTCATACGCTCCATTGATATCAACGTCAACGTTTCCTATTGCCCATGTCCAATACATATGATAAAGTTGAACGTAAATTATTAAAACCTTTTCTTACCCTGTGTAACACACACACACACACACACACACACACACACACACACACACACACACACACACACACACACACACACACACACACACACACACACACACACACACACACGCCCCGCATGTACTTACGCACGCACACACACACGCATGTACGCACGCACACGCGCGCGCGCGCGCACACACACACACACACACACACACACACACACACACACACACACACACAACACTAACACTAACACTAACACACACACACACAATCATAAATAAAACTTATGTTTTTAGTACTCCAAAGCGAGCAAGGGAAAATCAAAGGTCCAGAACACAGCATAACGGAAGGTAGAGAACATTCCTCTCCTTCCTCCGCCTGTCAACTGAGCCATGTAACCATTTACTGCTGGGTGGGCAGGAGGGTCTTCAAGGGGAATAAGAGAGAGTAGTGCCAAATGTTTACGACACAGGAAGTACAACGATGTAACATAGCTGTTTCGCTGCAAGCGGATAAAGTTGAAGGCATACACACTTTTATCACAGGAGTGACTGGCGAAAGCAACAACAACAACAACAACAACAACAACAACAAAGGAAAAAAAAAAAAAAGGGCAGCTTAACAGTTCATCTTAAAAATCGGTGTGGTTGCCATGGATTAATCTTTGTTTAACATTGAATTGTGAGGCGCGTTGGTCGCTCCCGATGTTTAAAGGCCTGGAGTCTTTGCTGTCACTAATATGTTAGGCTTCGTGTGTGTGTGTGTGTGTGTGTGTGTGTGTTTAAACTTTTGAATGTTTTTCTCTCAGACGATTCTTTAAACCCTCTCCCCTTGACCTCCTCCTCACCTTTCCTTCTCACCCACCACACCCCTTACCCTTAAAGAAGGCGCGGGGGGGGGGGGGGGGGGGGGGGGTACCAAATCTTTAACGTTGTCACATACTCAAAGGCCTACAATTTCCTGCAGTATTTATATGAAACAGTACTGGCATTAGCTGAACCCAGCTATGTCCGTAACCACTGGCTATAGGGGATCAATTAAAAAAAGACACTCTGGGCCACAAGATAGCCTTATTTCATGACAAAGTAGAACTGTGTAAATAAAAAACCGAACAACAATAAGTGCTGAGAGCCTGGAGTGAGTCTAATGCATGGACAATGAGAATAAAGCAATAGTATCATTAAATGCTGTGTATTTCACTTCATTTTTTTTCAATGGTTCCTCACTGCCGTGCAAGGTATAATTATTGCGGAGGCTAATCAATCGATGCGAATTACAGAATATATCCTACGGTCCATCACACATTGAAATTCATCATAAGGTGGGATTGACCTAAATCTAGCTATCGATGTATCCATTTATCGATCTATCTATCTACTTATCTACCTACTGTTTGTCTAGCTACACCAATCTCTCTCTCTCTCTCTCTCTCTCTCTCTCTCTCTCTCTCTCTCTCTCTCTCTCTCTCTCTCCCCTCACCACAAGCACTGTCTTTCAGGGTAGTGACGGTGTCAGTGCACTGACAAGTTCCTTTGATGCAGAGTGAGCCAGAGACACATTCATCATCATCTCTACAGGACTCACCAGGCCCGTGTTCTGTGGACAGTGCGTGTGTTAGCTGAAGAAAGGCATTTGAACTTAACTGCAGAGATAGATTGATATACCGGCAGTAGAACAGATAAATGTGTACACTGAAATTACACACGCACAGAGCGCCCTTAACGCAAAACAAAAATACATATGCATACCTTGTTAATTGTTTGCCTGCTACACCGGAAAGAACACATGAATGCAACTGGCCTCAATCACACATCCACAACACATCACAAGCATGTTCAACAGTAAGTTGTGAACACAGTCTTTCACGTCCAGACATTGGTGATTCGATTTGTTATTTATGTTATGTTATGATTGGAGTTATGTTGTTTATGTTATGTTGGACACTCTCAGGGCAGTCTACTCAAAGTGGGATCCAGCTGTTAAGTGAGGCGACTGCAGGCGGAAATCTAAACACAATTGAACAATAATTCATATGGCTCCACCGGAAAACGTAGACAAATGAGTTACAAGACACGACGCGTTTCGACCTCTTAGGTTTTCTGCAGGCAAGATACACAATACACAGGACAATGAAAATCAACGAGCAATCACTTATTTCTATCCAATTCGGTGCGAGATTCAACGCCCATCTTGCGCCAATTTGGATGAAGATTTCAGGATTGATCGTTCATTTTTTTCCCCGAGTGTTGTATGTCTTGCCTGAAGAAGACCTAAGAGGTCGAAACGCTGTTGTTGACCAGTGCTGTGGGCAGTATTGTTTAATGTTAAGGTAAATGCACCCTGTTGCTGACAGTGTTAATGTGGGCAGCATTGTTTTTATGTTAAGGTTGAGTCTCGTGTTGTGTGTTGACCTGTAAACTGTTTTCTTACTATTGGTTCTGTGTCACCCTTGAGCCAGCGCGTCACCCCTAAAGATGTCCATTAAAAATAGTTGTTAAAAGTTCGGTATTTCTATTTGCTGATAAACATGTGCTATCAGCCTGACTTTAGCTGATTTATTTCGGGAGAGAGAGAGAGAGAGAGAGAGAGAGAGAGAGAGAGAGAGAGAGAGAGAGAGAGAGAGAGAGAGAGAGAGACAGACAGACAGACAGACAGACAGACAGAAAAAAAAGAGAGATAGCAAAAATTTAATGTTTATGCCACTGGCGCTCATCATGTGTCAAATATCATGAACAATATTCAGACATAAAACAAAATAATGTCATAGCGGTACAAAAATCCAATGTCATAACTTGAAATTCTGCGTGAGTAAAATTGAGTAAGATAAGCATAAATGATCACCATACAGCGCATACGCTAAAACAAATAAAGCAAACAAAACACAAACAATAAGGCGAAGAAAAACAGCCACTCTTCATTGTAACTGCTATCTGCAAAGGGTATCAAATATAGAACGATTTTCCGAATGTTTCAATCTGATGCCTATTTCAGCATACTGCCCACCTGATCAAATTGTGTGGTATGCGTTGTTCCAGTCAATCACATATGATGGGTTTCAGTAGTAAACGGCAGATGAAAATTACATTAGCAATAATTTCCTTTGAAAGACCCACAAGTATCGTTCTAGCAGATGAACGATCTATTCAAGGAACCCTATATATGCAACTTTTCCAGAGAGTCTCCAGAGCATGTCTAGTCTACAAAATTCAAAGTATCTGTTAATTTCAAAAGCAATTCTTTTTACAGGGACAGTGGGTTAACTGTGTGTCTCTGTTTCTTACTGAGCTGTCATGGCCTCACAAGTATGTATCTATATTTCTTTCTTTCGTCGTACAGAAGTAAATATGAAACGAGGCATGGAACAGTAAACAAGAAACAGCAAACAAGTAGGGTATCTCTTTCCTCGTACAATGTACGTTCAAAAACAAACTTTTGTAAGGATGATAAATTAGATATATCTGAAGCTTAGAAACTCAAAAAACTTAATTACAATTCTGTTCAAACAACTCATTTCAATTCATGTTGTTTATAGCCCATCCAACCGCATTACGCCCATATCAGGGTCCGTACTTATATGTCGCCGGTAAACTTACCTCTACAACGAGATTAACTCCTGGGTACAAACCCTGTGGGTTCAGCGAATTCTACTTCCAAACCTATATCTGGGATTTTTGTTTCGGTTTCTACTTACAAAGTATCTAGAAAGAAAAGGGTGAAGGTCAGATAAAAAGAGGGATTCCCTTCTTCTGCGCATGTCTTGACTAACCGCCAACCTTCTGCGCATGCCCACAAACACGCTGACACACACGCACACCAAGACTGAAAAAGCAGCTTAACTAAAACAAATTTAATAAAACTATTCAAAGGCCATAAACATGATGAAGTCACACTCACACGCACTGGCACAAAGTAACAGTGACACACACAGGCACAAAGACAGATTGAGCCCCCCCCCCCCCCCCCCCCCCCCCCCCACACACACACCAAGAGCTAAGCCAACTATCGTAGCAGACGAACTTGAGAGCTACGGACACACTTGTAGAGCAGGGGTCCGAGTTCCATGTCTCAGTCCGTGCAAATCAAATTCAGTGTCTTCTGGGAGAGTGTTGGTCAACTGGAAGATGTTGTGACGACGAAATCTTAACTTTGCATGAAGTTCGTGATCACTGAACGTGTCCAGTGGCTTTGTTTTGATCTAACCCAGGGCGAACTCATGCCCTATCCTCGTTGTACGTTACCCGCTCCTCACCCACTGCAAACCACGAGGTTAAAGATTACTGTCGACATATGGATCGGCAAGCAACGGCCCTTCGAGTTTACAACGAGGTAGTAAGTCACTTCCCCGTTACCGACGACATGTAAGTACGGCCCCAAGAGTGTCACGTGATTAAAGGCAACTGCGAATATGGGTTAAACAAAACATATATACACAGCTTTTTTTTTGTTTGTTTGTTTTTGTTGTTGTTGTTGTGTTGTTGTTGTTGTTGTTTAGGCCTACATGCCAGAATTTCCTTCCAATCTTTCTGCTGTAAAATCTTAGAGATGAGGTGGAAAGCTGTTATTTCTTTCAGAAACTTAGAGACTCACATCTGATGGGACATCTCTGAACGAGCTTTTCATGGTGTCTGCCATCAAACGTTGTCTGATATCATGCAAGTTCCAACGCTCTATAACAATATGCTTTATAGTGGGGGGTACGTTACATGAAATACACCACTTAACTGCAAAAAAATACCAACTTGCACACACACACACACACACACACACACACACACACACACACACACACACACACACACAGAGAGAGAGAGAGAGAGAGAGAGAGAGAGAGAGAGAGAGAGAGATTGACAAATATTCTATTTTCAGTTCAACCAATTGAGCATTTTAGACAAGGGGGCATATTTGAACTTTACTCAGTAAAATCACTCACTCACTTCAGCCCTCCCTTCCCCTCCTGCCATCCCTCGCCCACAACTCTTTCCGACAGCTTCCTCCCTCCATCGCCACTCTACCACCCCACCCCACCTCTAAGTCCCCCTCCCTCTTCCTCACACACACACACACTTAAGCACACACAGTTACACTATAATGAATTGTCTTGACAATGATTTCAATCATTAAATGCATCGCTAGCTGCTTAATTGACTTGTCTTTTTACTGATTTTCATAGCTTGTGATATGCATTTTGCTAGATTTATCATCGTAAATTCATTGTTACTCAGCAAAGCATTCACAAGACGATTCTGGTCAGTAGTATAAGAAGATTAGTCAAGTACAGTGCATTTGTTTCAGATATCTCTGTAAGCTGTACGCTGGGATAAGAAATTGAATTCAGTTTCAGTTTCTTTTTCACAAGCTGGGCATTTACCACCAGCCTGTGTTTCATAAAAGACACCAACGCTTGCGGTTCCTAAGCCCACTAACCTTTCATCGAAATTTTATAAGGTTATCTCTGTTCCCTTTATTTGCAATTAAAGACGAGTATCCTTCTGGCTGGAAAATGCTCTTAAAAGAAAAATACCATGTGTATTTGTCATTATTTTCTTGTATATTGCACGAAACAAGTCTCTCTTTCAATTCAGCAAGCAGACTGTTAACCCTTCCAACTTCTTCCAACATCCATACTTTACAAAATCCATTTTCACATAAAACATTCCACACATTGGTTCCCAATTGTTACACCCAGATCCAAGCAGAGCACGAAGCACCTGATATGCCTGTCTGCACAGTCGCGACACGGGCAATTTAAGGAGCTAGTATCTAAAACATGGTGTAGTTGTTTATATACTAGGAGAATATCAGGCGGTTTCACCACACAGACCAATTTGTTTGAGGCGTGCAGGGGAAAGTTCAGAAATCTTTTAAAGCCAAATGTATGTATATTTTTTTATGAGATCACTATTTTTCTCAAGACCCCAAACTTTGGCTTTGTAAGTCAGAATTGGTTCAATCTGTGTGTCAAATAGCTTAAGAAATAACTATAAACCTGTTGTAACTCATCCTTTTAGTGACTTTGATATCTCAATGACCCCTATATTTCCTTCCTGCAAACCTCAGACAAAGCAGTATAATACTCAATTTTTGTTGTAAAACATATTCCAATACATTTTTAAGAATTTGTTATTTTTACTTCATTATTTCCATAAAATCATCTTTCTTGGGCAGATAAATGCCACCTTTTCCACATACAATGGTGTTGGTTTTGTCAGGGTCGATTGTTAAGCACAAAGGGTTCTGCTTTAATTTCTAAGCTGCTGAGTTGATTCTGAAGACTAATGACTGAATACAATAACATCATAAACAAATAGTAATTAAGATATTTCTATAGCACCTGGAATAAGGTGAATGCCATGCTTACCTCTTGCAGACAAATCAATACCAGTTCATTTATATGTTAAAAAAAGGGAAAAATCTCAGCAGACAAACTTGTTTTACATTTACAACATTCAAAGCAATCTGAATAACGGCAATTACCACGTCCGCATGCCAATACAGGATCATAAATACCTCTAAAACGACACAAATTTCCCATTTACCTCAGGGGGTTTTGTTTGTTTGTTTGTTTGTTTGTTTGTTTGTTTTTTCTCTCAGAACTGTCCATAGTGCGTTTCTATTAACCGAATCATAGGCTGTTCTAGAATCAACAAAGGTAACATACATTTTGGTATTCTTAAGCAACATTTATATGGGATAGAAATCAGCGCAGAAAAAAAAGCAAGGTGATGGTGAACAACAGCAGTGAAGACCGTTATCGTGTGTTGTGTGTGCATAAGTGTGTGTTTGAGGAAGAGGGAGGGGGGTTAGAGGTGGGGTAGGCTGGGAGAGGGGCAAAGGAGGGAGGAAGCTGTTGTAAACAGCACAATGAAGGGACAAAAGCTGAAGAGGTGGGAGCGTTCAAATACTTTGGCTCCACACTCACGACAGACGGACGGTCGCTGCTCAACAGAAGTCAAGGTCAGATCAGCTCTTGCCACATCACTGTGGCAAAGCTCACAAAGCTGTGGAGAAGCAATAACATCAGCTGTCCTAAAAAAAAAAAAAAAAAAAAAAAAAAAAAAAAAAAAAAAAAAAAACTCAAGCAATTCAAAACCCTCGTCCTTTCAATATTCCTGTACAGGTGTGACAGCTGGACCTTGACGGCAGAGCAGGAGAGAGAAGGATCCAAGCCTTGAAATGGAGGCATACAGAAGACTGCTCAGCGTCTCCTGGATAGAGCACAGAATCAAGGACTATCCGAGAGCAGGTGGCCACACACTGGCAGGACCACAGGAACCCCTCTTGGCTACAGTTAGGAGGAAAATGCTGATGTGGTTTGGCCACGTGACACGACACGACTCGCTGGCAAAGACAGTTCTGCAAGGCACGCTTGAAGGAGGCAGATGCAGAGGCAGGCAGAGAAAGAGCTGGTCGGAGAGCGTCATAGAATGGACACACCTCAGGCTGCCACAACTCCTGGAAGAAGCAGAGGACAGGCCGCCATGGAGAAGAAGATTGACGTTGCTGTCCCTCGTGTTCCCTCTACGACCACTTAGGTCGCGGGAATGGGAAGAAGCAAAACTCTCAGCACTATGGCATACCGTATGGTCATTTGTACTAAAGCCAGCTTTAAGACCTGCTTGATATGCAACATTTGTTTCTTCCTTTCCTGCCCATTCCGTGTCTTTTGTTCAAAACATGCGTGTGTACTTTACTAACAATACTTTTTTAATGTTATTCCAGGGTAGTTATCAGACTTGTTCACATTTTCTTTGTTAACCACTTGTACGATGATGGATGTAGACCAGCGAGAGAGAGAGAGAGAGAGAGAGAGAGAGAGAGAGAGAGAGAGAGAGAGAGAGGAGAGAGAGAGGGAGGGAGGGAGGGAGGGAGGGAGGAGAGAGAGAGAGAGAGAGGGGGGGGGGGGGGTTCATTTTACTTTCAAAATCCAGAACAGGCGAGAACTTAATTTCATCGTTGCTGAT
>JADBJO010015768.1:19803-22303 GCA_016801955.1 Conus betulinus | reverse complement strand
GCCGTTAGTAAAAGGCCCTACTGGCAAGGGAATGCCATGAATCATATCTAGCAACAGCTGTGCACAGGAGTAACCGAAAAGGAGACAAATGCAAAAACAAAAAACCCTTGTGATATTAAACACTGTCCATACACATAACTTACAAAAATGGATCAACGAATAAAGTACCCATGCATCCACGTGAACCCCCTCCCCCCACCCCCCACCCACACACACTCACTCACGCACGCACACACACACACACACACACACACATACCATTCACATAGCTATCGGGTTACATTAAGTGATTACTACTGAGCCAAGGAAACTTTAAGCCAGTGATTACCTTTTTCATTCGTTATATTCTTTCTACGAAAAGTGCCAGCTTCTGCGATATACTTTGCAAATTCTATTACAGTGGGTTTTTATTTATTTATTTATTTTTTTTGTTTCCACTTGATAAAATCGCCATTAAATCACTTCTTTGAGCAACTGATTCACTGAAAAATTTTACAACTGCAGGGAGAGAGAGAGAGAGAGAGAGAGAGAGAGAGAGAGAGAGAGAGAGCAGAGAGAGAGAGAGAGAGAGAGAGAGAGAGAGAGAGAGAGAGAGAGAGAGAGGCATACTAGGACACGATTACAAACTCTGGCAACATACAACCAAAACAATCTAGGTAAACTCGGACACGGTTACAAAGTATGGCATTACACTTAATCAGCTAATGTTATACACAGAAAGATGGAAAACATGATGAAATATAATACTCGTCGTCTAGGTTACTCACTGTACGATAAAGGAAAGAAACATCAAAGAAACAAACAATACTAGAGCAGATCATTCACTGTGTGATAACAGAGAAAGGGAAACAAAATAATGCAAACAAATATGTTTAAGAGCAAGTACATGCGCCTCTCGCTTTTTTTCTCTTATACCAAGAGAACAGATGCTACAAAACTGTAAGTTGTCCTTCCCAGCACCTAGTTCAGTCACACGCAGTTTCAAACACTGCAGGAAGTGACACTGATGATTGATTTGGGGGGGGGGGGGGGGGGGGGGGGGGGGGAACTCACACGGTGAAATGCTTGATGGAAAAAAGTCTGCTAGCTAAAAACACACACAAGCACACTTTCTTTTCTGAAGAAATGTGGGAACTGAGTCACGTTTTCTTTAACAATGAGAAATTGGTAGTTCATAACTGCCCTTTCTCCTTCTTCAGCCTTTTCACATGTTGACTGGCAACCAGGATTCATCCGGTCCAAATTGTCAGAAGCATATCGTCAAAGCTCTGTACCTTGCATATACATGGGGATATAAAAGTATGCGGTGTTTCGAATTTCGAGATGTAGTGTGTACGTACACTTACACACACATAAATAATTCATCATCTTTATTGACATGTCACTCAAGCTTACAACGCACACGCACGCACGCACGCACGCACGCACGCACGCACGCACGCACGCACACACACACACACACACACACACACACACACACACCGATACACACACACACAAGCACACACGCTCGCATGCACGTACGCACCACATACAGAGCTTTGGACTGCTTAAATAATTTAATTCTAAAGTGATTTGACGTACTTAAGTTGTTACGATTGGACTTATGAAATATGGAGGATATTCACTAGTTTCACCTCCTCCCGGCCGCCTCCCCCTTCCTTCCTCTCCATCCTCACCCGCCCTAGACTCTCCGTTTATCTTCTCCACTACCGCCATATTCCGTTCCTACATATTTATATTGTGGCCAAAAGCCAATGTACATTACAATTCTGAATTCTGAGTTCTGAGTTCTGAGTCTCTCTCTCTCTCTCTCTCTCTCTCTCTCTCTCTCTCTCTCTCTCTCTCTGTCGCCCCCCCCCCCCCCCCCCCCCCCCCCCCCCCGCCCACCCCTCATGTGCCTCTTATCTACGCCTCTTGTGTTTCACACACACACACACACACACACACACACACACACACACACACACACACACACACACACACACACTCACTCACTCTCTCTCTCTCTCTCTCTCTCTCTCTCTCTCTCTCTCTCTGAATGCATCCACTCACTCCCAACTACTCCCCTTATTGTATATTCTTAACAAAACATACAGTCACCCCCCCCCCCCCCCCCCTCTCCCTCAATATTGTAAAGGTAAAAAATTCAATGAATTATAATCAAACAAAGTTACTGGCAAAATGTACTTCGACCTGCTGTTCGTACAATATTCCAGATATTCAGTTTGTTCAACGTGCGGGTATGTGGGTGTGTGCCCATATGTGTGTGTGTGTGTCATTAGAGAGAGAGAGAGAGAGAGAGGGAGAGAGAGAGGAGAGAAGGATGAGAGAGAGAGAGAGAGAGAGAGAGAGAGAGAGAGAGAGAGAGATGAGAGCAACAGGAGATGGGGGGTGCAGACAGTTACTCACGCAGAGGTGTCGTACTCACGACAGAGCTGGTCGTCACTCCCTGTCGCAGACATCTCTTCCACAGACTGTAAATACAAACACTTGCCAC
>JADBJO010015768.1:5000-14254 GCA_016801955.1 Conus betulinus | reverse complement strand
TGTACCAGCTCCTCCCTTCCGTTTAAACTATCCCTCTATGACGGCAACTCTCCATACCGTCCTGTCTACCCCCCCTCCCCCTCCCCCTTCCACCGCCCTCGTTTTGCTTCTCCCATCTCTCCCTATCTTTATCCCCCTCCCTTTTTTTCTAACTCTAAATGCTTGTTTGTTACTCATTTCTTTTTTTTTCAAAACTCCAAATGCTTTTTTTTCTAACTCCAAATGTTTGTTTGTTACTCATTTCTTTTTTCTAACTCTAAATGCTTGTTTGTTACTCATTTCTTTTTTTCTAACTCTAATGCTTGTTTGTTACTCATTTCTTTTTTTCTAACTCTAAATGCTTGTTTGTTACTCATTCATTCTTTTTTTCTAACTCTAAATGCTTTGTTTGTTACTCATTTCTTTTTTTCTAACTCTAAATGTTTGTTTGTTACTCATTTCTTTTTTTCTAACTCCAAATGTTTGTTTGTTACTCATTTCGTCTTTCCTTATTGCGTGTGGTGTTGTTTTTGCTTATAATTTTAAAAAAAAAATGAACTAAAAGTCACACTATGTGTTGTAGACAATCACACAGGCACTCATCTGTGGCTTCATGTTTGATATCAGGGGATGTGTGTATAGGTCTGCTGAGTGAAAATGTATGACAGGCCGACGTCTCAGGCAAAGGGATTCAAAACCTGTAGACTGAAAGAGTTGATTAAATTCTAAACTGAAATGAAATGATATCGTGGAAAACATGGCGAACAAATGGTGTTTTAGTGATAAAGAATTACAGATGACTGAGGGATCTAAACAGCTGAAAACAATACAAAAAAAAAAAAAAAAGGGGGGGGGGGGGGGGGGGCATAGATCACAGGGATGGAAAATGGCGACAGTTTGAACTATAGGTTCCTCAAAGGCAAAGAAATCATCGTAACACAAGCGTCTTAATTTTTCATGGCGTATAAAAAGAGAAGACATGTTAAACAAATCAGTCCTGTGAGAAGACAGACACGTGTGTGTGTGTGTGTGTGTGTGTGTGTGTGTGTGTGTGTGTGTGTGTGTGTGTGTGTGTGTGTGTGTGTCTGTGTGTGTGAGTGTGTGTGTGTGGGGGGGGGGAGGGGGCGCATAATACATAAGTTAGAAGTGAAAAAAGATATTCCAAAGGAACAAGAATGTATGGAGGGGGTATCTATCTATCTATCTATTTATCTATCTATCTATCTATCTATATCTATCAATCTATCTAATCCATCCCTCTCTCCAATTATCTATCCATCCATCTATCAATATATCTGTCTATCTACATATCTTATATGAAAAAAAAAAAAAAATGATGGATCTATGTATCCTGCATATCTAAACCTAACTATCTAATTATCTATCTAATTATATATCTGTCTGTCTGTCTGTTTGTCTGTCTGTCTATCTATCTACCTTACATGAAAGAAAAGAAATTGCAGATGCCGGATCCAAACGGTTGTCTACACTGTTTGTGTCAGAGTTCCAAGTCTGCCAGTGATGTAGGTTCCGTGAACTTTCTGCGAAGACCAGAGATGTTTTGCCACACAGCTGCATACAGGCCATGAGTCAATGGTTGCCTTGATGTGGTGAAATGCTGGTCAACAGAGGTGTTGTGTCGCAGCGTGGTGTCTCTTTCACGCATTTCGAAACGTTAAGCCAAGAGACGGTGAGTCAGTCCAGCATATGACGTGTCTTGCAAAGAGAACGGGATACCGTAGACAGCATCTTCTAACTGACAAGTGAGAGGCACGCGGACGTGGAAGTGAGTGCCCAGTGGATTAGCAGTGACAGCAGCGACCCTGTTAATAAAGCTGCATGGTTAGCATTGGAGTCGACCCCGTGGTCTGTTTCCAGGGGGACTGTTGTTGTTGGTTGACATTGAGCACGGACAAGATGATCTCTGAGGCCAGTGCCACTCCTGAAGGCCTCTGAAGGAGGCTGTGGGAAGATGGACTTAAGTTTCAGTCCTCGCTGAAAGAAGTGGAAGTTCTTGAGTGCAATGTTCTTGACCTGGAGGCTGAGCTGAGAGTGGGTGGTAGATGAGTGTTGGCACTGGCCACTGATTTGAATCAGGTCGTGGTTTTTCTGTGTAGAGGTCTGAGATCACGAGAGCTTGCCGACGTGCTGCATTTCATTTTGGACTGTGCTCCTGATTTATCCTCTCGAATCTCAAATACCATCTGAGCTGCATAACTAGAGAAATCCTCTTCTTTGCTGCAGAGATTTATGTGGCCGCAGAAACTAGTGGAAAGATGCTGGATTTCGTGGCTGGAGGATGACTGGAAGAGAACAGTAGGTAGGAGTGAGAGTCGGGAGACTTGTGGAATTCTGCCGAAGTGAGCTTATCTATATCAGACTGGACACTCACCTGGATGTCTAGAAAGGAACTGGTGGTATCTGAAAAATTCAGTGGTGCACTGGAGCAAAGGTGAAAGCTAGAAACAAGATCAATGAATTGCAGGAGCTCATCTCTGATACATATAGCAACTCCCACACAATCAGCAATGAAAGTTTAACTCCCACACAATCAGCAATGAAAGTTTCTAAAAAGCAAGTTTCCAAAAAAAAAAAAAGGTTGTGGTCCTGTAAACTACTGTGATGATATGCTTTTCGGTGTATCCAACGAACAAGCAAGCATAGCGTGGACACATTCCAGTACAGCTTGCTTCCCTTCTTAATTGGGTGAAGTGGTCATTTCCAAAGGAGAAACCAGTTGAGGGTCTGAAGTTTGAACTGTCCTTTTTTCTACGTATGTCCATGAACACCATGGCGCACTTATTGCATATAAATCATTCATCTTCGAAGAACTGATGGTTTCACAATGATGCCATTTTCCATCCCTTGTTACAACAATGTTCCTACCTTTTCTGTCATCATCAATAATTTCACTGACGCACAATAGCGTATGTGAACATCGTACTTACAAACATTGGTTATGGCAGTACTTACGGCATTGCAAATCAGGTGGGTTGGTCACAAATCCGCCGCTACAAATGCAAATCTTATCTGTTCCACACACAGCAACTTTGTCCTGGCATTTGGGTTTCCCAGCTTCATACACGCATGGACCACCCACCTGTCCTGATTTGGGATCTGCACAAAAAGGACACAGATCCAGAAGTCTGCAAGACGTTCAGCTCGGTAAGCATGAAGGAATGATCTTTGAATAGAGGACGCTGTGTTGATTGTCACGAGTCATTTGGGGGCAAAGGCGGATGGAAACAAAGTCACACTGATCAGAATTTCCCAAATCTTCTTCGCCAATTCTCACCGATACCTACTATATTGTGGAACTCCTTCCCACCAATAGATGCAAAGCAGTACAATAGAAAGATCCCCTCAAACTTTATTATCTTAAACTGATCATGATTTACTTTGTGATTCAGTGGAATTAATTGACGATCGGCCTGATCTTACCATGTTTTTTTTTGTTTTTATTTTTTTGTTTGAAAAAGACGGGAAACAGGTTGTTGTTTATTGAGTTCACGTTTGTGTTTCATCCTTTTTGTTAACTCCTGTTTCATTTCTAAATCAATTGTATTTTTTTGCTTTGATGAAAGTGACCGAACATTTTGATCAGACGGGGGGGGGGGGGGGGGGGGGGGGGGGGGGGGGGGGGGGGGGGGGGGGGGGGGGGGGGGTTGGGGGGAGGGGGGGCTTTGATCAATATCCACTGATTCTATTTACTGTGCAAAGAATGACAAAGTCGGGTAGCAGCTGTTTCTTTTTACCCATACAAATACTGTCTGATTTTACTAGACCTCCGCTGATTTTGCTTCCTGTTCTAATTGCTAGTTAAGCTGTTTGTCATTTAAGAACTTTCCTGAAACCCGTTTTAAGGTATTTTATCTTTCCCGGCCGCAGGTTCTCTGATCTCCATTTTCCCCACAACCGTTCCGGAAACTCTTCCCTGAAAAGCAAAAAAAAAAAAAAAAAACAAAAAACAAAAAACAAAAAAAACCAAAAAAAACCCCTAAGGTATTGGTAGGACCCAGTGAAGTACTGTCCTCAAATATCCAACAAACCAGATAGGAACAATCTTGCACCATCCTTGGAAGCCTGCGCTGTGTTCACATAGGGTGCAGGTACACACAGGGCATTGCCTTAAGACCTCAAGGGACATAACTGCTCCCTGGCAGATGTCAGTGTGTAATGGCCACTGGATGTGACACGACAGAACCTCCACGGGACCGTTCCAATGGGTGTCCCAGCCCAACTATCATGACTGCAGAGCCCACCAGCAAAAAAATGTTCTTTTCTGGTAACCCCCTCTATCTATGTGTCTCTGTGGGGCAGCATGACAGCAAACAAAGAGGTTGACATTTTCATTTTATATTATATTATTATTATTATATATTGGGTATATTTATACATATTTCTTGCAGTCATTGCAATACCTAGCTGCTCTGTAAAAGTTGCTGGAATGGTGCTCGGTACTATCCTTGGAATTTATTGTTTCATTGTAATTTAGTCCCTTGCGGATTCATCCAAGAACGGCCCTCAGCACTTGAGTCTTAAGAGGTTATCTTTTTTATATTTTCTACTTTTCACAAGAAAATGTAGCTTGTTTTGCTCTTTCATGATTTTCTTTTGCTTCTTAGGTGGCACCTTTGGTTAGTTTTTTGAAAACTCAACAAACATACTACGGTATTGCACACCAGCCTTTTTCTGGTATAGCATTCTTCTAAAACCGAAAAGGCGAGAAAGTCACATTACCACTTTCCGCGGTCACTGAGGAGAAAACAATCAGGTTTCTAAATATCGGTATCTGATCAGGAGTTACATGTATCGCTATCTGATCAGGAGAGCAGGTTATATGTATCGCTATCTGATCAGGAGTTATATGTTAGTTGTAGTTTCTCCCAATTGGAGATGGTCTCTCGCTTAGGAGACTATAAGCTTACTAAAGGTTCATTTTGAGAAGCATTTATATTCCACCATTCACCCACTCAAGCACATACTGTCAGTTAGGCAGAATCATCTACCACTGCAGATATGAAGGCTTAACACCCCCCATTTCTACAATCTGAGGACATAAGAGCAAGCTTTGTTTTTTATATATATATCTATATATATATAGTATATCAAGAATACTGCTAACGGACATATATATATATATATATATACAGGAGAGAGAGAGAGAGACTATCCTCGATCACAGACCAAGCTCTAGCGCGCTTTACAATAAACACACTACCTCACTCACTCAACCGGCTGCCTACCCAGGTAGAGCCCGGCGGCGAGAAGAGCAGCCTATAGCGCTCATTCAGTCGTTTCCCGTACCATTCAAATATCAGTCACTCATTTTTTTTTTTTATCTTATTTATTATTCTCCAGTTTCTCACATAGGATGCGTGCGATGTTTATACGTGTCCTCCATTTCCATCCGGTACACGATGGCACACGATAACAATAAGTGACCAATTTTTGTGGCTTGGTAAGAAATACCAGATGGCTATCTTCAATTCTACATCAATTTTTTGCCAGGGCAGAGGGGGGGAACCTCCTCTTTTCGATGTTCGACTGCCGTGGGTTCTTTAACGTGTGCAGGGGGCCAGGAAGGCACACGGGTCTGACTCGCTTTATGGTCCCCAATTCGATGGACCCGACATTCAGTTCGATTTGTCATTCAAACGGGAAAGAAAAGGGCGAGAAAGGCAGGGCTCGAATCCGCGCACATTCTCACACGTTGGATTGGCAGGCGAACGTCTCTTAATCAGCTCGTCTGCCACTTTCTTCCTGGTTGGCCAGAGAAACATCACGCTGGAGCAGTACAAGTTTTTGTTTATGGTATCGCCTAGCTTAAAGGGATCAACTAGGAAGTTCGGGTTAAAAGGGAAAAAATGTCAGAAAAAAAAGAAAAACCAAAAAATGTATAGACAACACAGGAACGAAACCTAAAACAATCCGAAGTAAAACAAATACGAGTTACGCCTCTCAAGTGTGCAAACCAGCCAAGATCAATCAGACCAGGTTTAGGTCCAAGTCTGGGGCAACTTTCAAAAAATGTGAATGTCATGACCATCAAAAGGTAGTAGTATATCAAAATCCTGCTTGTTTTGATAGTTTCCTGTGTGGTGCTGTGTGTCTGTGTGAGGAGGATACAGAACTAATTACGGAATCTGCGTGCGGATACGCTATTTCGGAAAGCATGCGCCAACCAGCGCGTAGCGTGAGCGGTAAGTGCATATTGTGTGGTGTGTGTGTGGGTGTGTGTGTGTGGCGTGCAGTGGGGCAGGGAGGTGCGGCGTTGGTAGTGTGTGCGGTGTGGTGTGTGAGGGTGTGTGTGTGGATGTCGGTAATAGTAGTTAGTACTTCAGTTTTACGTTTGTTCTCAAATATGGTGATAGTACACAGAGGAGAGAGAGGGAGAGGAGAGGAGAGAGAGAGAGAGGGGAGGGGGGAGAGAGGAGAGGGAGAGGGGGAGACCAGAGGAGGGTTTCCGGTGGGAACGAGGAGAGGGCGAAGAGAGGAGAGAGACGAGGAGCAGTGCGACGAGAAGGTGGTGCGAGGAGAGGAGGACGGAGAGGAGGGGGGGGAGATGATGGAGAAGAAGAGGGTGAGCGCGAGAGACGGGGATCAGACGCGCAGGAGAGAGGAGAGACGAGAAGAGGATGCAATACCAGTCCTGCGGCGGGATGTAAGTGTTCTTTTGTAAGGATCTACAAGTGGATTAGATGTCCCTCTAGAGGCAATCACTAAAACATTTACCTCCAAATAATCTTAACGTAAATCCGTAACGGAACTACCAATTAAAAGGAGAAAACAAAAAAAGGCCAAGAAAAGAAAAAAAAAGGCAAATTTTAAAAATCTGAAAGACATCACTCAAAGACACATGGGGGGGGTAACGAGCTTGAAGAGTTCTAAAACAAGCAGGGTAAACAAGTGAATAGCAGAGTTATTTTTGGGGGGGGCCTGGTTCATTCTTTCGTTCTCCACAATATATTTTCTTCGTTTAGCGCCGCGCGCAGCGCGGGCAGCGCGCGCGGGCTGCGCGCAGCGGAGCGGGCGTTGTGTGTGGGTGTGTGCCTTGTGTGTGTTGTTGTGTGTGGGTGAGGGTGTGAGAGTGAGTGGTGTGTGGTGTGTGTGTGATGTGTTGTGTGTGTGTGTGTGTGTGTGTTGTGGTGTTGTGTGTGTTGTGTGTGCGGGGCGTGTTTGCTGTCGGTGTTGTGGGGGTGGGGTGTGCTGGGTGGTGTGTGTTGTTGTGGTGTGTGTTTTGTGTGTTGTGTGTGTTGGTGTTTGCGGGTGTGGTGCGTGTTGTGTTGGTTGTGTGTGTGTGTTGCGTGTGTGTGTGTGTGGGGGTGTGTTTTGAGAGAGAAAGAGCAGCCCAGACAGACAGACAGGAGACAGACGGCAGATGGAGAGAGAGAGCAGAGAGCGACGAGGACAGGGACAGAGAGCAGGTTTCAACATCATAAAAACATAAGACTTTTTCCCAGACAATCAAAGCAAGGTGGGATGGTGGCCGCCACAGAAAGGAAAACTATCGACAGGACGTCTGAAAATTAAATTGGAGAGAGAGAGAGAGAGATGGTAGGAAGAGCGAGGCCGAAGGAGGGGACGGCGGTGAGAGAGAGAAACTGGATGAGGGGGGGGGGGGGGGGGGGAACAAAGAGAGAGATGATCGATGGGAGTGAGACTGTGAGGGGAGAGCGGAGAGAACGTTGAGACGAAGGAACGGACCCCGAGGAGAGACGGTGGGGGTCCGCGTCTCAGCGGGGTCACGTCAGGACAGGTCAGGACCCGTCCCGTAACGTTAAATTGAGAGAGAGAGATGGCGGAGAGAAGAGCGAGGGAGGGGGGGGGGGGGGGAAAAAAGGAAAAAAAAAACGGGAGACATGGCGCAGAGAGAGAGAGGATGAGAGAGAGAGAGAAGGACGAGAGATGAGAGAAAGGAGGCGAGAGAGATAAAGAAAAAGGAGAGGGTACGAGAGGGAGAGGCAGGAGACGGGAGAGAGAGAGGAGAGAGCTTCCGATGGGGGAGGATGATGCGACCGAGTGGAGAGAGGAGAGGAAGAGAGAGGAGTAGGAGAGGGGCGAGAGAGGAGATGTTGGTGACGAGGAGAGAGAGATGAGGAGGACACCGAGAGGAGAGAGAGAGAGAAAGAGAACAGGACAGAAGACAGACAGACAGACCCAGAGAGCAGGCAGGCAGACATGCACTCTCAAACACGTGCACCAGGCAAGAGGCGTATTGATCAACACAGAAACACTACAGCGATCAGCGAGGCAGAATGAGACAGAGGAAGAGGCAAGATCAGGAAAGGAGAGAGAGAGAGAGAGAAGGCGAGAGAGACCGAGAGAGGAGGAGTGGAGAGAGAGGAGAAGCGCGAGAGAGAGAGAAGAGAAGACAGGACAGACAGCGACAGACAACAGACCAGATAGACAGACAGACGGATAGACTAGACAGGATAGACCAGACAGGAACAGACGGACAGACACAAAGACAGATAGACAGACAGAGAGGACAGGCCAGGCAGAGAAGAAAGAAACAAAGTGCAACCACACCCCTTGCACCCACCCCGAAAGACAAACAACAATAAACACGCAAATGAGAAAAAAAAAAAAAGGAAAGAAAAGTAAAAGTAAAAAAAAAACAACAAACAACAACAAACAATAAACAACAACAATCACAACATATAGGAAAAGACATATAAACAGGAAAGAAAAGAAAGAGAGAGAACAAAACAGGCGGACAAGGGAGCTCCCAAAAAACAAAGGTCAAAAGAAGCAAAACAAACAAACTACTTAGAAAATAAATAGACACATAAATAGAAAATAAATAAATTTAATGAATATATAGAGTAACATCAAATCAATCATATCAAATGAATCACTCAATGGGATGAAATAATGAAGGAAAGGAAGCAAAAATGAAAACAAAAAAAATCTTCTCTCTCTCTCTATTATCTCTCTCTCCCTCCCCCCCCCCTCTCTCTCTCTCCTCTCTCTCTCAAGAAAAAGACCCCGAAACCACACCCACGCCCAGCCCCCCAACAACCACACGTAAGTAAATGAAACAACCACAACACATAATTAATACTAATAGATAACTACACACACATAGTAGTCAACATACAGATAAATCAAGCAATCAATGAATTCAATCAATAGATGAAATAATAACAGAAGTCACATACCACATGTTGCCCCTTTAGCGTCAGTCACTGCCGGGTTGCACTGGCATACCCCATTTGGGTACATACGGCTCCCGGTGTACACATGCTTTTGTTCTTTTCACAGTTGCCACC
>JADBJO010015767.1:37490-39990 GCA_016801955.1 Conus betulinus | reverse complement strand
CAGAACCATGGCTGGAATCTTTCTGATATGACTGATCATTTGCATGATCATCAAGATAAGCTTGAGGCTTTCTCTCGCCAGTACAATATCAGATGTTTTAACATTCAAGAAGAAGACCCACGAGAGGGTTTCAAGACCTGTGCCCGCAAAGTTGTTCAGTTGCTCACTCGCTTCTTCCCTATCAAAACATGGGTCCCTTGATGACATCGAGCGAGCCCATCGTGTAGGTTCCAGGAACCGAGATGGCAGACCCCGAACAGTCATAGCACGCCTTCGTAAGTGGTCCGACAAGATTTTCCGTACTGCAGGAAAGTGAATGCCGGAGAGACATGGCCGACGCATTAGGTATCCGGGTAGCAGGTGACTTTCCACGATTCACCCCCCCCCCCTTCCACTACCATTCGCGAGCCCCCTCCCACCCTACCAAGAACTTCCACTACCATCACCCCCCTCAGGGCAGTCACCCCCTACAGGACTTCCTTAGTCACGGTCGGCTGTGTTTCCAGGTCACAGAAATCTCCACTGAGAACAGCGGAAGGCCGTAGGACCCAATCACAACCCCATCGCCAGACCCATCGCCAGTCTGCTGACCACCAGTCGCCACCCTCCTCCACAGCATTCGGCATGATGGTGTGTCACTGGTGACACCCCCCTGCCTCAGGGCTGTCCTGTCCTGGTCCGAGTCATTCTCGGTTCCCCTTTCACTGCCTTCCCCCTCTCCCCCCACTCCTCCTTCTACCCCCCCTCCTCCTCTGTTTCCACTTCCTCCCCCTCCCTCCACTCTTCTCCATCCTCTCCCTCTCCCCCTTCCACTACCATTCGCCCCCCCCCCCCTTTCCACTACCATTCACCCCCCCTCTCCCCCACTTCCACTAACTACCATTCCTCCCTCCCCCATTCTTTCCACTACCATTCACCCCCCTCCCCCTTCCTCCTCCTACCATTCACCCCCTCTCCCCCTCCACTACCAGTCACTCCCCCTCCCTCCCACTACCAGTCACCCCCTCCCCCTTCCACTACCATTCACCCCCCTCCCCCTCCACTACCAGTTACCCCCCCCCCTTCCACTACCATTCCCCCCCTCCCCCTTCCACTACCATTCACCCTCCTCCCCCCTCCACTACCATTCACCCCCTCCCCCTTCCACTACCATTCACCCCCCTCCCCCTCCACTACCATTTATCCCCCTCCCCCTTCCACTACCATTCGCCCCCCTCCTCCTTCCACTACCATTCACCCCTCTCCCCCTTCCACCACCATTCATCCCCCTCCCCTTTCTGTCTTCATCTATCCCCTGCCGCCTTCCAGTTCAGCTCCACTGCACCCACCATGCAGTTACAGCCAACCCCCTTCTCATTACACTCCTAACCACCCCCCTCCTCCATACAACATGCATGAATTCCCAAACTTGCCAAAGACCAGTACCCCAGGAGCACTGGGACAGCTCATGCATGGTGCTGAACAAAGCCAAAGCCGAAGTGACCACCCTGAGCTCAACACTGTGCATAGTGACAGCCCTGTTGCACGTTCCTGTGGGGATGTAACAGACACGTGGGAACCCGATGGGGTTGGGGACTTGGAAGGCATGCACCAAGCGGGTGGTCATATCAGAACGGCAGACGTTCTTGACGATAGTATATAACTCTCGTTAAACAGAAACTGTCCACTTTGAACCCCTCAGAGTGTGATGTAGAAAACCAGTCCAAGGACCAGTCAGTAACAGTAACAAAGAAAAACCCCCATTCTTCCCCATGGCAAATGTCCTTAGTTAATGAAACAGAAAATATGTCCCCATGTTCTGGCCCCTACACCCGTAGCAGAGTTAAGACTAGACAGCTACAGCTCACTGAGAGTTTTCTAGGGCTCACCTAGGAACAATCCTGGACTTTAATCGTGGCCAAAATGGCGGTCCCCTTGGTCTCCCGTGTCCCCCTGTTAGTGTAAATAGCTAGGGAAAACGGCCGTGCTCGTGTCAATAATGGTAACAAGGATTACCTTTCTTTTCTGACCTACAATATTGAGGGTTTGTCGGCAGTATATGATTCGGAAGTTAGAAGTTATATTAATCAATTTGACTTTATTGTTTTGATACAAACCTTTTCAAAAAAACATTTCCTTCCTCTCTTTTTCCACATTACGATGTTTTTCTCTCCCCAGGCATACGATAACTGATGCTGTTACAGCACGCTTATCAGGTGGGGTTGTATTTCTTGTCAGGAAGACCTATGCAAAACTGGTGTCACAAATTAAAGTGGACATGATAATACAATTGTCCTTCGCCTTAAAACTTCAAACCTAGATATTCTTTTAGTTGGGGTATATTTGCCACCTGTAAACAGCATTTACTATGCACATACTGAAATTGATAATGGGGTTACACTCCTTGAAACAGTGCATAATGGATGTTTACGAAGAAGTTGGTGACTGTCCCTTGATCATTCTTGGGGATTTGAATGCAAGGACAGGGGGGTTGAATGCAAAGGAGTTATCTTTATATGAT
>JADBJO010015767.1:27490-32490 GCA_016801955.1 Conus betulinus | reverse complement strand
CAGAGTATCTTGATGTGAGCATCAACACTGGTTTAGAATATTTTGTGAAAGCTTTGTATAGTGCAGCTGCGTGGATGGTAAGAACCACAGGGAAAAAAAGATAAGAAGCGAGCGATTGGTCTGATGGTGAGTGCGAGAATAAGAAAAAAAAAAGTTGTGAAAAGGTGTTTGAAACGATATCAAAGAACTAAACCTATAACTCTGATTTAAAACAAACAGACAAACAAACAAACAAAAACAAACAAAAAAAACAACAAAAGGAAACAAAACAAAAAACAAAAAACAAAAAAATGACGCTAGGGAAAGGAAAGGCTATAATTCACTGAAAAACGAGAAAAGAAAAGAATTTTGATGAAAACCGAATTAGTGAATTGAAAGCTATCTGTTAACGACCCTAAATTATTCTGGTCTACCATTCGATCGTTCAGTAGAAACTATCTTATCTGCTGATGCAGTGCGCTGCTGCTCATTCAGATGAGTCTTCACACATCCCATCTTTGTTCTGTGGATCTTTATGCCACGGGTGGTAGCGAAACGCTTTCCACAGACACATGGATTTTCCATTTGGTCCATGTTCATAGTCCGTTTGGGATTTGCAGTCGTGATTGTTAAGCACCGATGGATTCATCATTCTCTCCCCCTTTCGGTGAATCCTGGGAGCATCTTTTCTTTTTGTTTTTTAGTAGCCAATATTGAAGGCAAAGTGGGGAGCCAGCCCACAGAGCCCTTGGTTCTGGTCTTTCCCAGTGTCCTCTGGTCTTTCCCGGACGTCCTCCGGCCTATTCCCGAAGTCAATGGTTTACCCATGCATCAGTAGAAAGAAAACTGGTGGAGAGTGGCAGCAGAGAGTCCTCAGAAGAGAAGCCCCCTTCAAGCAAGTGTTTCGGCCCTTAACTCCTGACACTCTGGGGGGGGGGGGGGGGGGGGGGGGGGGGGGGGTGCCACACCCGGTTCATGACTCCGGATGTCCCTCTGCTGCCCTTCTCTATATATAGAGAGCAAGGGAAGGCAAGGGAGGAATTAAAAATTCTGAATCGATTAAAATTACTTCCCCTGTCCCAAAATGTTCAACTTTTTCTTTCAATAGAAAGTACTTTCATTTGTAATGAATTCGCTGAATGATAAATGCATTCCTGTTAGGTCAACTCCAAGCATTAGTGGCATTGTCGTTGGGCCACATATTTCACCCTTTTACTACGTGTGGTTAGAATGAACTCTGTAGTGTTTGTGTAAATCTTCGCTGAAAGAGAGCGCAAAAATCAAAGAGAGAGAAAAAAAAAAAAAAAAAAAAGGGGAAAAATTGACAGTGAGGTGACTGCAGGCGAAAACTGACACAAACAAAAAAAAAGAGAAGGGACTGTTGCCTACGTTGGACAAGAAAAAAAAATAGGGGCAAACAAATGACAAAACAAAAACACGACGCGTTTCGAGACCTCTTTGGCCTTTTTCTTCAGGCAAGATCAACCAACATTTAGGACAATTCGAAACGAAGAACGAGCAATCAGTCACTTCTCTTCTTGTAACTACTGGGCGCAAAATGAAATCCATTTAAGTCAGTTCACGCGTAGAAATATTAGTTTTGGCAGCCAAGTGAAGGAATTAGAAGTTCTGATTCGGAATAATTACTTCCCTTGTCTGAAAATGGTCAGCATTTGTTTGAATAGAAAAGGTGTTTTTTTTTTTTGTCTTTTGTAATGAGTTCGCTGATTGGGAACAAAAGAAATCTATCAAAACATTAGTTTATACTGCCAAGGGAATGAATTAGAAGTTCTGAATCAAAAGAGTTGAAAGTGTATATTTGTTCAATTTTGGTCTGTCTGCAATTGTCATCTGAATTGAACACACACACACACACACACACACACACACACACACACACACACACACACACACACACACACACACACACACACACACACACACACACACACACCGTTGCATGGCAACCTCTAAACTCAAAACTGACACGCTCAAACGCCGTCTGTTTCAATCCCCAGGGTACACCATTGCAGAAACGGAGTATGCTGGTTATTCAATGGAACTCCTGGGCAAAACAGATACGTTAGAATGAGTTTCAGACATCCAGAGACCAAGAAACCAACCAGGTGTACCGTGCATAGACTGAGCTATAAACTGGTTCGGGGGCAGGGTGCATTCCCACCTCCAGATGTGGATGCGTCCCACCTCTGCCCAATAACATGATACTGCCAGACCACATCAGTCTGAGCCCAGTACAATCAACTGTCAGAAAAAAAAATCCTGTGTAGCAGAGGGTCATTGCTCAGGTCACGGCCTGTACCCCCAATGCCTTCTCCACCTCCAACTGTAAAGGGATCAGGAGCCAGCAGCACAGGCGTTGTGCTCACACTGACGTCACTACTGTCATACCATCATGCAGGGGCGGGCAGCAGGGAGGGAAGGAGTCGGGGGGGGGACTGCAGGCGGAAATGGAAACCTAGTTCCAAGAGAAATGACTACGCCGCCGGACAAACCAATGACAAGACAAACACGACAAACACCTTTTCAGACCTTGTGTCTTCTTCCTTGGGAACAGGAAAACATCATCTGGGACCATTCAAGACGAACAACGAGCAATCACTCACTTTTTTTTTCATCATGATGGGGCAAGAGTTACTCTACTTCTTCGTACGCGTCGCGTTTTGTCATGTCATTTTTTGTTTTTTTTGTCGTTAAATGGCATAGTCCTTTTATTGTTTTGAAAGAAAAGGCTGATTCATCCCACAAAGAGCGATTCCAATGAAGATATTCCTGATCAACCCCAACCGAATTACTGCCCTTTGTTTTCTTGCAAGAATTACTGCCCTTTGCTTTTTTTTTTTTTTTTCAGGTTTCTTTAATTGTTTTCCTCAACATCCATTCACTTTGTGCGCACGAAAGAAACGCACGCAAAGGACTACAAATGGAAAGCCGATGAACATAAAGCCGATTGTATTGAATTGAATTAGAGAGAATATGACATGGACAATAAATATGAGGGGAGCTGGGGGGGGGGGGGGGGGGGGGGGGGGTCAAAAAAGGAACGATTTAGTTCCGTTGAACCTTTATCTTGTGGTGGTGGCTGATATGGTTACTGTGGTGATTGCTGTTGCTATTGTTACGTGTCATTGTTCTGTGCATTCTTCGCCACGCTGCTCATTAATGACGCTCTCCCATACACAAACCACTTTAGTTCATCCGGACACGGCCTTAGCCACAACAAATCCACAGGGAGCAATGTGTTTCAGAGAGAACTAATATCAACAGGAACAACTGACAAATAAAATCAGCACGTGAAGGTCTATGTAGCCAGGTGCTCAAATGGGCACTTCTCTCGGGGGGTGACCCTCAGCAGATGAAATGGTCTGTTCGGGAGTTACCTTTCCCCTTACCTCCCCTGATTGATCAATCTTGGATTAGTTCGTGTCAACTCCTTCAAAAATGGAATGCCTCAGAACCTATATCATTATATCTATGTCGCTGAAGTAACACAAATGAATGTATTTGATTTTTTTTTTCAAGTGTGTTGGACCGAAAACCGAAAAAGCCTATATTTTCTAAACTAAACTGGTATTTTGCACGATTTTGGTGTCATTTTTTTATTGATCACCCGCCAGTTGAAATGGTTTATTCAGGAGTTACTTTCCCCATTACCTCCCTTGATTGATGAATCTGGATTGTTTTGTGTCAACTCTTTAACATGTAAGTGCCTCAGAACCTATATCATTACTATATATACGTCGCTAAAGTTACAACAATGAATGTATTTTATACCTTGGACCAAAAAGCCCATATTTTCCCTAAACTGGTTTCTCGCACAATCAGTTTTTGGCGCCAGTTTAATCTTCTGCCGACCAAACCTGGACTATTTTTCTTGATTTGCCAAAAGTTTGTGAGAAAAAAAAACTGTTGAATCCGAAAAATTCATTCCAAGTCAGTTGCGTAAGCTCTCATTTCGTGGATCGCATGCCTACGATGTTTTCCGCACAAGCTTGCGACTCTACGACATGACTGACGATGCCTACCTGTCTGGAACAGTCGCCTTCTTCGTTCCACTTTGTGTCATTGTCGGAGTTGTGCGCTAATTGTCACTCCATGATGAAATTCAGACTTCCCAATCGAAATGTGTTGATGACTCCATGTCCATGATAAATACAACTGAAAATGTATAGACATTATTGGTCCATTTGCACAGAGTATTTTTTTTTCGAAAATCGTATCCAGAGCTCATGTCGACAGCCAGGCGTGGAGGAAAGCCAGCTGTGTCTGGTACTCCTTTTTTCAAAGACCACGTTCTCCGCTCAGGCACAGTCTTGGGGAATCACATCTACAGGTGTGAGATGAATGAAAACTCCTGCTGTTCAGTCATGACAAAAAGAGTTCATGTTGTTTGGTGTTTGTTATGGCAATAGAGAAAAATAGGACACAAACTCCTTCACAGTGATTCATTCTCCGATTTTTAATCACCAACAATGTCATACAGCGACAACATTATCCAGTGTGACACGCTTCATATTATGCCTTGGGTTCTGAAGTTGTCGTCCATAGTCTGTGAATATGTTGGAATGCTTTGAACGGACGGCGAAGCAGACAACACGGAAGCTACACAGAAAGCACCAACTTGTGTCAGTTCCGCCTCGCCAGGCCCGTTTGGTCTGCGGCACCGTGTTGCTGATGACACACACACTCTCACATATACACACCTGCAAACACACACACACACACACACACACACACACACACACACACACACACACACACACACACACACACACACACACACACACACACACACACACACACACACACACACACATTCATTGTTATCTTGTCAGAAAGACGTCAAGAGTAAGTTAAGATGATAATTAGGTCCCATAATTACTGATTGAACATGACACATAAGACGTCTTCAGTATTCTTTAATGACATTTCACTAGTGAAGAAGGGAACTGGTCAAAAGCAATATCCCAGACAACGTGACAAACAGAAATAATACACACAAA
>JADBJO010015767.1:22500-23636 GCA_016801955.1 Conus betulinus | reverse complement strand
ACACTGCTGAGCTGACAGCCTTGGTCCTGACACTTCAGATGATCTCCAAATAGAAACAGAAAGATTTCCTCATTTTGTCAGACTCCCTTTCTGCTTTGGAGGCCATTGCCGGCCGTAATCTTAAGCACCCTCAACTACTGAAAGTTTTTGAACTGTACACTTCCCTAAAATCAAATGGACACAACGTAGTGTTTGCTTGGGTTCCCAGCCATGTGGGCATTCGAGGCAATGAGATGGTTGACCAGCTTGCCAAGAATGCCACAAGGCAAAAGTTGATCAGGTTACTGTTCCTCACACTGATCTGAAAACCCAAACACAGGGCCTATGTCAAAGACCTCTGGCAAGAGGAATGGACCTTGCAGACGGATAACACACTATTTAAAATCCGTCCAAACCTCAACGAGTTTCTACCATGTTCCAGAGGCGGCCCTAAAGAAGAAACAGTCCTTTGCTGCTTGCACACATGCCACTCGTTTTATACCCATTCTTATCTTTTAGAAGGTGAAGAAGCTCCGTGGTGTATTCCATGTCATGTTTCACTCACAGTGAAACATATTCTTTTAGACTGTTGGGACTTGCACGATGTGAGACATAAACACTTTACAGCAGAGTCCATGAAAACCCTGTCCAGAGATGTCCCGCCTGACGTGATCTTTGAGTTTCTGAGGGAGATTAACATTTTTCATCTGATTTAAGATTTTACGGAAGAAAGATTTTTAACGAAGTTTCTGATGCGTTGTTAGAAGATGTAGTTTTAAAGAGATGCGTGAAAGTTTTTTGTTTTGTTTTGTTTTTCTTTTGTTTTCTTTTGTTGACTTGTGAGTTGATTTTTAAACGTGGTGACAGCCCTGATATGGCCCTTTGCGGTCGGCTGGGCTATAAGCAACATTACCTTACCTACTAGTTTAGATCAAAGGGACTGGCAGAGTTCACAAGTTCACGCATGCACATGCAGGAAACGAATCAGTTTACTGTGGATTATTTCACTCACCAGCTGGCATTGCAAAGGAGCAGATCGACGATTGTCAAACTGGTCTAACGGTACGCATCATGATTTCATTGCTATTTTCAAATTGGCCTGAAATGGAGAAAATTAGAATGAGTTGCTTTCTTCGGACAAAAACAAGAGTCATGAA
>JADBJO010015767.1:15000-17500 GCA_016801955.1 Conus betulinus | reverse complement strand
GGGGGCCGGCCACGTGAGGAAAATATTCTCAAACACAGGTGTGACAAGTGAGGGGAACCATAGAAAACATACACCGGTAGAAACGCCTGTCACTGGTGGCAGTGGCAGTGGTGAGCGGTGTTTTTGTGGGGCAGGGCGGTGAGCTTGTGCAATGTGCTGAAAACACGTGCAGTGAAGTAAAGGACGCGGAATGTACAGATGTAAATAAACCGTTCTCCTTTTTATTATGGAATGTGAATGGTTTATTTTCTAAACTTACTGACCATGATTTTCTGTCCTTCATTTATGAATTTGATTTTGTGTGTTTGATCGAAACATTTATGGAAGAGTGTTTTGCTGGTTCCTTTGTTGGCTATAATGTATTTTGTAAACCCGCCATTAAACTTTCAAAACAAGGGAGAAGGTCGGGAGGTGTAATTTGCTTGATAAGAAAGGAGTTTTCCTCCTTTTTTAAGATTATTGACGTTGATCATGATAATTTCTGTGTCCTTTTGATTGGTAAAAAAACTATTTGGCCTAGATAAAGGTGTTCTATATTTTGCTCTTACCTACCACCTGAAGATTCTCCGTTTTATACCCATTTTGATATTGATAGTGGTATTAATTTGCTTGAAGAATGTCTCTTTCATTTGTTACTTTCAAGAGATGTTTATGTTATTTTGAATGGTGATTTAAATAGTAGAACCTCTAATATTTCACAGGATATTTCTGGAAATAATGATTCTGATAAACAGTATGACAGCCATCCTCTTAGTATTGACCGGCACTCTCAAGACTGCATTTTGAACAACTATGGAAAGATGTTACTGAATGTATGCACTGCTTTTGATCTGTGTATTCTTAATGGAGTGTGTAAAGGCGACCATGAAGGTTGCTACACATACATTTCTGACTCTGGATGCAGTGTTGACGATTATTTCATATTCTCTAATGAACTATTTGCTCGTTTGTTTGTTTGATTCATGCAGGCTAAAGTGTCTTAGAACGTATTGACTCTGATCATTTACCTGTGTCACTCCATGGTGTTTTTCCTAAAGAAAGTATTGTGCATGCCCAGCAACCCTGAACAGAAATATGTCATAGAAAAAATTGTATGGAATGATGAAAATGCTAGTTTGTTTCACGATATGTTATGTAGTGTAGAAACTCAAGCAAAGCTAGATAGTGCAATACATTTATTAGATGTGGATGTAAATCGAGCGCTGAACATGTTTAATGCTTGCATAAAAGAAAGTGCTGTTTGTATGAAAAGATGTATATCTTTGGATAGCAGTAAAATATCGACTGATTGGTATGATAAAGAATGTGATACTAGTAAAAGAAATGTAAGGAGATTTATTACGAATTAGTCGTCGCACTTTTTAAAATAGAAGATAGGGACGCTTATACAATTGCTAGACGGGAGTATAAGCACTTGTTACAGAGGAAAGAGAAAGTGTTCAATAAGTCTTTATTAGATAAACTCGTTTCATCTCTATAAAATGCCAAAAGGAATTTTGGAGTACTATCCGCAGAGTTTAGGTCAAAAGAAGACACAGCCCAGAAACAGTATTACCCTTGATGTATGGTTTCAGCATTTCCAAACCTTATTAGATTCAAATGTTGATAACACACCAATCGAAGAAGTGTTTGATGTGAGCAGTGATGAGTATATGAACCGACCAATCACAAGAGGAAGTACTATTAGCACTAGGAAAACTGAAAAATCGTAAGGCAGCTGGCCCTGACGGCATTATTGGTGAATTATTCAAACATTCTTCTAACCAGGTAGTACACATTTCTTTATGAAATTGTTTAATATATTATTTGATAGTGGTACGTTTCCGGATAACTGGACTGAATCAGTTATTCTGCCATTTTATAAGAAGGGCGATGTTAACAATCCCAGCAATTACAAAGGGATTTTCCCTCTGTGATATCAGTAGTAAATTGTTTGGAATGATTATTAATCATAGACTGCAGGAATGGATAGAAGAAAATAACATTACAGGTGATCATCAAGCAGGCTTCGAAAAAAGGTTATTCGACTATTGATCATATGTTTATATTGCTTGCACTTGTACAAAAGCAGTTTTCTTATAATAGAAAATTATATGTAGCTTTCATAGACTTCGAAAAAGCTTTTGATTCGATAAATAGAAATCTTCTGTGGCCAGTCTTGCATAAAAATGGTATTAGAGGTAAACTGTATAAGTGCATCAGAAATATGTATGATAGAGTAAAAAACAGGGTCCGCTGTGGATTGAAACTTACAGATTATATCAACTGTTCAAAAGGAGTAAAACAGGGCGATGCATGCAGTCCCATTTTGTTTTCTTTGTTTATTAACGAGTTAGCAATTGAAGTAATTAATAATGGTAAACATGGTGCTTCACTTTCGCTTGATGCTTTTGAATTGTTTATATTCTTTTGTTGGCTGATGATGTTATTTTGATGTCAGAAACTGTTATAGGTTTACAAACACAACTTAATAGTTTACACCGTGCTGCTAGATATCTGC
>JADBJO010015766.1:22500-42708 GCA_016801955.1 Conus betulinus | reverse complement strand
GAATCACTTGAAGAAAAACAGGTCAAAATTGGCCACCAAGTTTGGGACTTTTTCATGGTTAAAAAATATGTCCTCTTGAGTTCTTCTGGTTATAACTCTGTTCTTGTTCTTCTTGTTCTTGTTCTTATTGCTGTTGTTGCTCTTCTTCTGCGGTTGATGTTTCTTTTGTGTCCGATCTTCAATCCTGTCGCCAGGATGAACCAAAGTATTCTCGAAGGTCTTGTGCGTTTTCTTCTTGGTTCTTTTGTTTCTGATTCCTTATCCTTGTATTATATGTCTTTCTCTCTCTTCCTAGGGGGTTTACCTGGCTCCTCGGTCCTCGACTGTTGATATCTTTCTCTTCAGTATATTCTTCGTTTCTGGGGTTCTTCATTATTTTCTGTCAGGGTTGTTTATTATATTGTCGTCTTGGTATCTTATATTTTATTGTATCTCTCTTAGGTCCATTTATTCTCATCTTTCTTTCTCTATCCCCTTTCTATCTTCTCTTTCTTTCTGGTCCCTTTACCTCATTCTAAGGAGGGGGGTCTCTAGGGTCATTCTGAGTGCTCTTCTTTCCATTATGGTCATCTTCTGGTTTCCTTCTATACTTCGTCTATTATAAGGTAGTTTCTCGCGTCCTGTTTCCCTTTTTGTCTTTCACCTTCTATTAGTCCCTGTCTTCGTTACTTCTTCTAGTTTCTCCTCTTTGTTAGTCTGCTTCCCTAAGAGGTTTCTCTCCTCTCTTCTTGTTGGGGTCCTAGTTTCTTCCTCACTCACCTCATGTTTCTTTTCTCTGTTCCAGGTTCTCCTTTGTTTAGGAGTTTCTCTCTTTCTTATGTTTTTAAGCGATTTCGAGGTCTTCTTTTTCCTTCCCCTACGTTAGTCCAAAGTCTATCGTCTGCTTCTGGGTCTCTCTTTTTTATCTTCCTTCTCCTCTTGTTCTTTTTGTTCTCGTTCTTGTGCGTTTTCACACCGGTATGCTCCATGTTTTAGGCTTTCTCTGGTTATTTCATTTACTTAAGGGTCGGTCCCTAGTATTCTTCTCCTATGGGGATTATTTCTTTATCTCTTTGTTACAAGTCTTCTTTCTTACAAGGGTCGTTGTCTTTTTATTTCTTCTTGTTATCTTCGGGTCTTCGTTTCACCAGGAGTCTATTGATTCTTTTGTTTGGTTCTTTCTTTCGCCTGCTCTGTCTCTCTCTTTCTTCTTCCACTCTCATTTACTTCGGAGGGTTAGCTGGTCACGGTCTCTCTTCGATACTTTCGGTATTATTTAGTTTACTTCAATTGCTTCCTCCGTTTTCCTTTCTTTTTTTTTCTACTCATGGGGGTGTCCTTGTGAAGTCTCTTCTACGGGAAGTTATATATATGTTTGACTCTTTTTTCTCCTTCTGTCTCTTTCTCTTAAGTAGTCTCTTTCTTCTTCTTTTTATCTCCTGAGTTTTCTTTCTCTTTGTTACTCTTTTAGTCCTTCACTGGTTTCTTTTACTCTTTCCTTCTGTCCCGTCTCTCTACTCATTATTTTTCTTTGTCAGTCTCCATTTCTCGAGGTTCTGTCCTTTCTGTCTTCTCCCACTCCGTCTAGGGTCTTCTTCTCTTTCGTGCAGTCCTTCTCTCTTCGTTTTGCTTCTTGTCTTTGGTACTTTTACGTCTCTTTTCTTCGCTAGTAGGATCTTTCTTTCTTCTTCTTCTCTCTTCTTCCCCTCTCTGTATCTCAGTTTCTTTTCTTCATCTTCTTTCTTCTTCATCTATATCTGCTCTTATTTCCCTATTTTCATTTGCTCTTCTTCTTCTTTTCGTCCTTTTTCTCCCATGTCCTCTTCGGAGGTCTTCCAATCTAGGGTCCTTCTACTAGCGGAGTTCTGTCCATTCTTTTTTCCTATGTCCTTGAGTCCTTTCCCTTCTTATTCATCTCGCAATCTAGTTGTTTTTGTCTCTTTCCTGTCTCTCTTCTTCGGGGGGAGTTTCTTCCTTCTCTCTTCTCGAGGTATCATTTCTCTGGGGTCACTTTTTAGTTACTTCTTTTCGTAGGGTGTTAGTCCTTCTTTATACTCCTCTCTGGGTCTTTAATCTCTCTCTGAGTTTCGGTCCTGTCGTTCTCTTATTATTTAAGATAAGTCTTTTAATGCCATTATTTTCTTTGATCAGTCCTATGTCTCAATAGTCGGCCTAGGTACTTACTACTTTTTTGCTATAATGTTTATTTCATATTGTATGATCGCATCTTCTTCGTCATTTCGTTCTCTACTGTTTCTCTTCTTTTCTCTTCCAATCTATTCTTCTGTCTTTCTTTCCTCTCACTTGGGTCTTTAGTCTCTCCTATCTTCTGGCGTCTTCGATTAATCGTTATTGGTTCGTCCTACGAGTCTTGGTCATCTCTGTCTGGTTTTTATTCTTCGGGGTTTTCGTTCTTCTCGGTCTCTGTCCTTCTTTTCTTATTCCTATCCTCTGTCGTCTATTTACCTTTCTGGGGGGTTACCCTTCATTTCGTTCTCTCCCTTATAGCCTCTTTTTGTTTGATTTTCTAGTTAATCTCTCTTTCCTTGTTCTTTTGAATTATTTTGTAGTATTCTTCTATCCAATTCATCTTTACCTCTCTTATTCAAGTCCTCTTTCTACCGGTATTTCTCTCATTTTCTGTCTGGGAATTTCCCCTTATACGGTTATGGTTACTCATGTTCCTAGTCCTTGTGAGGTATGTTAAGCTACTTAATTTAAATATTATTCGTTCTTGTCCATATTCAAAGTTGTTACGTGATACTAAGTATTGTATATCTGCCTGTCTATCTACATATCTCTTATTCAATGGTTAATTTTGTTTTTGTATAGTTGGGTACTGTTTTATTCACATCCTTAATCTTCCTCTTTTGGTCTTGACGTTCCATTGCTTTCCTCTGTCTTTCCTTTTTCTCTCACTCTTGTCTCTTGGTCTTGAAGGTTCTTTTAGTACTCCATGTCTCTTCTTTCTTCCTCTTTGCGTTGGGTTCTTCCGCTTAGGTCCTGTCATGCGGGTCTTCTGGGTTCTTTTCTTATTCTTTTTCTTTTCCCTCTTTTGTATTGTCTCCCCTTCTTTTCTTCTTCTTTTCCTTTCTCTCATCTCCTCTCTCCTTCTTTTCTCTTCCCTCCTCTCTTCGTTATGGTTCTCTATCGGTAGCCGCTTGTTCTCCTCTTTTCTTCTCTTTCGTCCTTCTACTTTACTCCCTCTCCTTATCATTATCTTCTCTCCTTAAGCTCTTCTGTCCCCTCTGTCGTTTTCTTCCACCCACATTGTTCTTGTATTATCCTAGTCTCTCTCCCTTTTTATCTATCCTTTGGTTTTAGTTTCTTGACCTTCTCTATCTCTTTTCTATCTTTCTTCTTTTGTTTCTTGCCCGGATCCCAAAGCTGCATCGCAGCTTCTGCACCCTCTTTTTGAAGAGGATTGTTTGCTGATATCTCTGGAGCTGATGGATTGGATCAACACCACTGTTTGCACCCAGCCTTCTCTTCCACTGGTTCTGGTGTTGGTAGCGGATGGTAGTTTTGGCCTCTCTGTAGGTCACCGGGTAGCTGAACTGCCCATACTGCGGCCTGTCTTGGACCGTGTCAGCCTTCTCATTCCCAGTGATCCCACAGTGGCATGGAATCCATTGGAGTAAATGATGGATCGTCTTGAAAGTTCACGGAGGGCTTTTAAAAAATATGTTTTTCATCTGCAGTTCGTTTCTGTTGCTGTGAAGTCTGCAGCAGAGATCTGCAGTCAGTGAAGAAAGCAATCTTGGGTGGAGGGTTGTTTGATTTTAACCAGATCAAGCCTCTACATCATAGACCATCTCTCAGCGCTGAACATCAAGAGGAGAAGCGGCCGCACATCCAGACTTAAAGGAGGAGCAAGAAACATCACCAACCAAACATTGGAACCATCTCGAGGCCAACACTGCGAAGACATCTAGAGATTGGGGCAAACTCATGCTACGTCTTTCCGATAACAGACTTTATGATTCAACACATGTCAACTGAGATAAGACTGAATCTCTCGGGACCCCCTGTTTTTTATGTAAACGTGTATGCACTGGCAAGTATACATCAATGAATCGATGCAAGTGTGTTATGTAGAGAATCCATCGATGCGCGCGCGCGCGCGCGCGCGCGCGCGCGTGTGTGTGTGTGTGTGTGTGTGTGTGTGTGCATTGTGTGTATGTTTTCTCTCTTTCTGCGTGGTTGTGGTTGTAGTTGTAGTGGTAGTTGCAGTTGTTGCTGTTGTTGTTGTTACTGATATATACTGACCATGCCACCTGGACATTCATTTCCCACAAGTAATCAAAGACACATACACATATACTCACACACCCACGCACGCTCACGCATACGCGCGCAAACGCGCGCTAATGCACGATCACACACACATACACATGCGCGTACACATGCGCGCGCACACACGCACAAGCACGCACGCACACACACACACACACACACACACACACACACACACACACACACACACACACACACGTGTACATATACACACACGCGCACACACCCACAAAGGCATTTGCGTGCACACATACACGCACACACGCGTGCACACAGGCATACACGCGCACACACATACATGCATGCATGTGTGCCCACATACAGGGCACGCATACAAAACACACATATATGTGCGCACACGTTTGCACATACGAGTATGCGGAAGCACGCTCGCACAAGCCCAAAGACCACACACATGCACACCATGTACATGTAAATGTACACGCGCGCGCACGCGCGCGCGCGCTCACACACACACATACACACACACGCACGCACGCACGCACTCATACACACATTGCATACACTGACACACAAACACACATATGGGCCTGTGCCCACCCATAAAGACACACACGTATGTACACTCACCATACGCTCATACAATGATAATGACGCACACTGTTAGGTGGGCACTAAAGGTCTGACCAGCGCGTTGGGCTAAATGCGCTGGTCAAACATCTGCCACGAGACCCTTTTCTGAAATGTTGTCATCTTAGTTATTCATTCATTTATCCATTAGCTTTAAATAATGCACAGTGTTGTCTCCAAACTGAGCGGTTCTTGTGTAGTAGCGTATAGGACTCCACGCAGTGACACCGCGAGATCGCAAGTGAAACTGGAACTAAGTCTAAGGGAAAGCAGTCTGGATAAACTCGATTTTTAACACGACGCGTTTATTTCCCCTGTTTGATGTTTGTGTTGTTTGTGACGGGTATTTTCGTATAATAAACATTTCACTAGACTCTCTCTCTCTCTCTCTCTCTCTCTCTCTCTCTCTCTCTCTCTCTCTCTCTCTCTCTCTCTCTCTGCTTTTGCACCACAAAACTTTGGTATACCACAAGATTCAGTTCTCGGTCCTTTTCCTTTTTTTTTTTTTTTTTCTATATTATAATGACTTTCCCCTACATATCGAAGGCTATTGTGACTCTTTGCAGATGATACGTCTATCTACACTAACCATTTTGACCTAAATGAGCTATCCATGAAATTGCTAGAGAATGTTGATCAGTTGGTTAGCTGGTGTGAACTCAATCACATGTCCCTTAATGAACAGAAAACAAAGTACATGATCATAAGTTCACGTCAAAAGCGACAAAATTTAACTTCTGGTATGCCTTCTATATACATAGGCGACAAGCAGCTCGATGAAGTCAACACTCATAAAGTTCTGGGGGTCACCTTGCACAATAATCTCTCTTGGTCACCTCATATTATGAGTTTAAGCAAACGTGTACTCAAAAAGTCTGTACTTTCAAAAAAAAAAAAAAAAAGTTCCAGATGTAAACGCACGTAAACGCTTTTACCACGGATGTATGCAATCATTTATCGATTATGCCTCAGCTCTTTATGATTCTCGTTGTGTGTTAAAACACAAAACCTTTACATAGAGTCCACAAGCGTACTCTGAAAGCTATACTTATGAAATCATCGTCATTAACACCACAAGACTATATCAAACTAAATGTTCTACCTTTAACATACAAAGTCCGGTACAATTAAGCAATAAGGATACATAGAATTATGAAGGGTTTTGCACCTTCGACATTGATTGCAGAATTTCCATTAAATCAGTCAAGATACACCAATAACATACTAATCCGAAAACCGAGAATTGATCTATTCAAAACTAGCCTTGTTATCTAGGCGGAACGCTGTGGAACTCTCTACCAATAACTATTAAACAAACAAACAAACAAACAAAACATAGCGTTGATTCTTTTAAGGTAGCATACAAAAATTTCGTTATTTCAAGCAATAAAACATAATACGTCAACGGCAACCATATGAATATCTTATCTTTATCAAGCAAAATTAGCTTTATCATATCTTGCATTTTCTATGTTTGTCTGTAGATATATGCATGTGTATGTGTACACATGCGGCTACTACTCCCACCACTTCCCCCCCCCCCCCGCCCCCACTCTTTCTGTTTTAAGTTAACGTCCTTTATGTAACATATATTGTGTATGATGCTGTATGCAGCCCTTCCCTTCATCCTCACCCCCCCCCCCCCCCTCCCCTTCCGCCTGTTAGCTTTCCCCGCCTTCCCCGTTTACCCTATGTCCACAATTTTTTCCCACTGTGTTCGTTTGACAGTGGTGTTGACAGCAGTTGATTGCATTGAATTTGGTATCATCATGTTATTTCTTAGTTTGTTTGTTCTTGTTCTTCTTATACGTATTTGTCTTGATTTGCTATGAATTACTTTTCTTTTGTCCCAGGTCTGGGTGGAAAAAAAGTAATATATATTTATGTTGCTTATCTCATTACCCTGAATAAATGAATTTTCTTTTTCGTTTCGTTTCGTTTCGTTTCTCTCTCTCTCTCTCTCTCTCTCTCTCTCTCTCTCTCTCTCTCTCTCTCTCTCAAACGTTCTGCAACAGCAGACTCATAACGAAAATACCCCCACCTTCTGTCCATGAAGTCGGCGCTCTCATTACCGGCCTCAAAAAAAAAAAAAAAAAAAAAAAAAAAAAAAAAAAAAAAAAAAGAAAAAGAAAAAAAAAAATCAATGGAACCCGGCAAGACAAATCAACCTTTTAGAACTTGCACTCCCGTACGTAGCTGAACTCCTGACATTTGTATACAGCATGTGTATAGAACAAGGCAAAGCCCCACCTGCTCCTAAATCGGCAAAAATATTCCAGTGCCCAAGTCAAGAGACTGCTCAGACTTGAACATGTCTTCGACCGATTTCTCTTATCTCTGTGGTATCAAAAGCCACTTGAGAAACAGGTTCACAAACATCTCATGCAATATTTTCAGACCAATGAGCTTCTCCACTCCTTTCGTCGGGTTAAACACAAAATATTACTTAAAACTAACTTTGTATCTCTGAGACCAGAACACAATGTCATTCTTTAAATCCTATTTAACCAGTTTGTCTTTAGCAATAGCAATTTCCCACCTACAAAGATTACAAAATTTGGAGTGCCCCAAGGTTTTGGGGTCGCTTCAATTCTGTTTGTTTATAAATGATCTCCCGCTATCAATTTCACATCCGAGTGTCTTGTGTGACCTTTTTGCTGATGACACTTCCCTTCATTCCAGCGCAGCGGACTTACCGACAGTCCAAAACGCTCTACAACAAGGTTTAAACGACGTCCGGGAGTGGTGTAATTGTAATTAAACGATAGTCCATCATAAGAAGACAAAAAGCATGGCAAGCACTTCTGGACAGAAACACCAAACAGAAACTCTAAGTCTCAGTCTGACTTTAGATGGCAACGTCAAAGAACAAGTGCATAAGCACCGAGTCATGGGACTGATGATGGACGAGGAACTGGAGTGACAGTCCCACATAGAATCTATTGTTAACGAGTTGACGCGCAGTCTCTTCATGCTTAAGCAACTGAAGCCTTTCATGGATATAAACTCTCGAAAAATATTTTTCTAGGCTCACTGTCTCTCACATCAATTATGCATCTATAGTCTGGGACTGAGCAGCAAAAATTCACCATAGAAAACTACATTCAATGGTCAGAAGAGCTGCAGAGGTAATTCTGTCATATTCTTCCTTATTAACCTCCAAAAAGCAGTCTAAATTAAGCACACTGCCGCTGCAAATACAACTAGATTTCAACAAAGTTGTACTCATTTATAAAGTACACAATGATCTGGCCCCACAACATCTCAGAGATGTACTTACTAAGGCCTCATGTCGATATGGGTCTAACTGTTATATTCTACCACATACTCGTATCGACATGTTCAAAACTATTTAGTATTTTTCAGGTCCATCTGTTTGGAACTCTCTTTCACCAAACCTAAAACTGTGCCGTACACTGCACACCTTCAAATCAGACCTTAGAAAAAAATACATCACAGAGTCTTTGACGTAGAGTACTGTCTCATCGAAGTGTTTTACAACAATCACTTATATTATTAGCAATTCCAGATGTGTACGTTGTTACCATACTAGTTATGCCAGTAAATGATACTACTAACTATCCTTACTCAGTGAGGAAAAGTGCTTCTCTTAGAATACAGTAATTTATTTCATGCCAATTTCATCACCATCATCATCCTCGTCTGGTCGCCAACTCCATCAACAATTACAAACACAACAAACATAAGCATACAGTCACTATTTATCTAACAAACATCAGCATATTGTCACTATTTATCTAACAAGCATCAGCATATAGTCACTATTTATCTAACAAACATCAGCATATAGTCACTATTTATCTAACTATCTATTTTCTTCCTTTCCCAACCGTTGCCCCACACTACACCCCGCCACCCCCATCCTCCCTGGTCTCACGCCCCCGCCCCACTCCCAATCCTGTGATTGCGTGATTACGTATATATGCATGCTTTTGTCAAGCCTTTGCATATAAATGTGCGCGCGCGCGTGCGCGCGCCTGTGTGTGTGTGTATGTGTGCGTGTGTGTATGTGTGCGTGCGTGCGTGCGTGCGTGCGCGCGCGCGCGTGTGTGTGTGTGTGTGTGTGTGTGAGTGTGTGTGTGAATCATGTACTCCATAATCTGTGTGCCTGTGTTTTTTCCTCTCCCTCTCCATTCTCATTCTCTCTCTCTCTCTCTCTCTCTCTCTCTCTCTCTCTCTCTCTCTCTCTCTCTCTTCTTTTTTTTTTTTTTTTGCATAACTTACCTTAGCAAGGACAAATTGGAGAATAGGTTATGCCTAAAATTTCAATCCTTGATCGAATAAAGGTTTCTCTCTCTCTCTCTCTCTCCCTCTCTCTCTCTCTTCTCTCTCTCTCTCGTGCACGCGCACACACTCGCTCCCGAACATGCTGTTTTAAATTTCCATTTTTTAAGCATAGGCCTAAGACAATACGTAAACTACAGTAGCTTCCGTTTTGTTTTTTAATTCATCGACATAAAACTGTTGTAAAATAGCCTCTTTTGTTCTTCTCTTCGCTTTTCTTCTAAGCAGCTTACAATCAAATTCCTAACCAAACGAATAACATAAAGAAACAAAAGGAGAACACACACACACACACACACACACACACACACACACACACACGCGCGCGCGCGGCTGTCGTTTGTGCTAACCCTGCATTGGGAATTGAGCCATAGGTCTGTTAACTGCCAAACCTGAAAGAGGACATCTCTTTTTCTGTGTGAGTTCCACTCATCCTCATCCTCCCTCACCTTGACAGAGGACATTTCTTTTTCCGTGTGAATACCAGTCATCCTCATCTCCCGCCTCCCACCCCCCTCCCGGGGCAGAGAACATTTCTTTTCCGTGTGATCTCTACCCATCCTCATCCTCCCCCATCCCCACTCGCTACCTGTCACCGCCTCTAGCCTCTTCCTGCCCCCCCCCCCCCCCCCCCCCATACACACACCCTTCCGCCGCACTTCCTCCCTCTCTGTCTTCGTCATAACCATCGTCAATTCTCCGGCAACAGCCTACGGATTTTTATTTTTTTTTTTTTGGGCTGTCAGAGTTTCAAGTTCCTAGTATTAATAACTTTTTTAATGGTGGATCCTCCAACCTACAATGTTCCCCCTTTTTTACTTTTTATTTTTTTTATTTTTTTGAAAAATTTTGCATTTCTTAAAAGATCAGTGGAGCCTCAATCATCCAGTTTTTTCCCACTCCTTCACTTACACTTTCCTTTCATATCAGTCAAATTGAGTTACCTGTACTTGTTACAGTTCGTCCGTGTCTTTGGCAACATTCAAGATGTAAAATGTTCTGCCAATCTTGCATAAATGTTAATTCGTAATTCTGCATTTCTCCAGTTGTTGGTGTGTGGATTTGTCAGATACAGGGTATATTGGCAATCTTGGAACAACCTTCTTGGGGGAATGTCTCCTTGTTTGTTCTGTTTGCTCCATATTGTCATATCTGCCAGGCGATTCGGTGTAATAAGCAGCTTTTTGCAAACTCCAGCAGTCTGAGGCCTCTGTCGTTGGTTTCCCCTATGCCGAATTTTCCTGCTGTTCCTGCCCAATACCGGTATGCATCTGGGCCAACCTTGGCATTCCAATCTCCCTGGATTATGAACTTGGCTTTCTTTGGTACTGTTGCTATGATGGAGTCAGTCTGTTCGTAGAGCTCCTCGGTTTCCTCATTGTCATGGTCTGACGTTGGAGCATAGGCCGGGATGATCGTCAGGTTATGAGGTTTTGCAGAAATACGGATAGAAATGAGTCTGCTTGAGATAGGTATGCAGCTGATGACACTGCTTTCTTTCCGTACGATGAATGCCACCCCGTAACCATGCTTCTTCTCTTCCCCGGAGAACCAGATCTTATGTCCTTCTTCTGGACCAGCTCTTCTTCGGACCTTATGTTCGGGAAACATGTTTGCTTGAAATATGAACATCAGATACGAAAACTCTTTTCTGACACATGTTACGGTTTGTGAAGTAATGTCCAAAGACCTCCCGCCGTACGTTGATATTGTGACATAGTGCCTCGTAACACACCTTTCAACGCTATTCAGTGACTAAACAGTCGCATTCAGCCACAATAGCTAAAAGGAAAGCAGAGAGAACGTTTTCTTTGACACACTCAGTGAAAGCGTCACCGAAGTAGAGCGTGAAGTGTTGGCAGGGCAGAGAGAAGAAAACACTTTATGAGATTAATCAAACATCCTGCAGAGAAAATGTTGCTTTTGAAGTCCAACATGTTTCGAGGTCAGTGAAACCATTTCCATCTTTTTTTTTCTTTTTTCTAGAGATGCATATATGAACCATATAATCTATGACACTAATTAAGGAGGGAACAAACAAACGAAAACAAACGAATGACACCCACCCCTGTCTCTTCCTCTTCTCTCCTAAAAAGAAAGAGCTTTTGACAGAGGTTGATAGCAGATTAAAAAGTGTTTGAAACATATGTCAAGAAAACAGCGTGCACAAGACACGATTAAACTGACAGAGTGTAAACAGTAAACAAGTGGGGTAGTCTTTGCTCCCATAAGGAAACCTAACACAGGGAAAACCTAACACAGGGTTTTATCCAAGACTGGCACAGCCTTTTAAAACTTGAATAAAGTCAGACAAATACAAAGACGAACAATCTAATAGTGGGGGGAAAACAAGCGCAGGCCAACAACTAAATTGGCCACAAAACTAAATTGGCAAAACTCGTAGGGGGAACTTGGCAAAACTTTGAACTTAAGGGGGGGGGGGGGGGGGGGGGGGGGGGGTGGCAGGAGGTTGAAGATGTAAAAAACTGGGAACATGAAATTAAGAAAATATATAGAAAGATATGAAAACTCTTCACTGGCTGCATAAGGGAACCATCGCAATCTCTTTTAAAGGCAGATATATTTGTATTGCCTGCTCCGAGGCCTTTCGTCCGCTGGGTCGGAACTCATCAGGGAGACACGGCTGGCTATATCTGCGTTCCTGGCGTCAAATAGAGACACACCGCAGTCCATAATACCGTGGTGTTCTCACCACCAGGGTGCAAAAAAAGAAATCCAATAGCACCCCCGAAAACTGTATACAGTTTCAGAAGCATTAAGAACATAGTCCTGTTTTGGTTCGGGGGAAACCGTAGAACTCAGAACTGTTTTATATTCAGAAAGACACAATATATCGGACTTTTGTTTTAACCTTTAAAAGAAACCAAACCAATAAAGTACTGTTTCCTATATTTACAAACAAGAACGTCAAAATGTTTTGGAAAAAAAAAAAAAAAAAAAAAAATGAGGAAGTGTTGTCCACTTTGGATACAAAAGGGACAAAGTACGATAATTAGTGTCCTTTAGGACACAAAACGAGGTGTTCTCTCTTACCTTTTAGAAGAACGTAAAGTCTGCCCAGCACACGTGGGGCTAATGCTGTAGGTCAGACATCTGCTTAAGCCGTAGCCATGAGACCCTGTTCCTAAATTCTCGCACCTTAGTCATTAACTTATTCATTTATCCATCAGCTTCAAATCACGCACAGTGTGGTTGCGAATCTTAGCGGAAGTGTTGTAGCTTATGTGGACCAGTCCGCACGAAGTGACATTTCCTTGATGAAACTGAAAGTGAAACTAAAACTTGAAGGAAAGTTAAAATGTGTTTAAGGTCATTCTAGAGAGCAGAAGGACGAAGAAATATGGTTCTTTTGGGACACGAGAAGGTTAAAGTACTGCTCTCCATTTTGGAATTGGTGAAGGTAGAATATCATTTTTCGTTTAAGAGAGAAAATACACTAGCCACCGTGGTGCTGTGGTTTGCGTCGCGAACTTCCGGCTGTAAGGTTGTGGGTTCGATTCCCATCAGAGCCACGTGAGATTTTTCTGCCGCAACCAACATTCATCAAGAGTTGAGTTTGCTACGGGCTCAGATGGGAAAACTGGGACCGCTAAGACGAGTTTCATCCAATAAATGGATGCGCCTCTAAGAGTGTTGCTCTAATCTCCTGACCAATATTTCAGGAATCTGTATCTCTCGGGCCTGGTTGACGCTGGGATTTATTATAAAAGGAAGCTATAGAGTACAGTCCAGTCATGCAGTCTCATACGGGAATGGAAATCCGTAGCATCATGTTCATCATAGACTCGGATTCAGATTGTGAAATGAAGAAAGGGTTATTATTTTTTTCTGTTCCCTTTTTCTGCGCCACCTCAAAGACAGTGCGCACATGCCGCTAATTCCGACACCCCATCCACAGCCACAGCCTGGTTAGTGCCTCCACAGCCCCAGAACTGGCAATCCACAGGGAGCAGTCAATGTCAAGTTGTCAAGAGGCAGCCCACCGGAGGAGACACTGCACTGCTGCCGAGTCGCTTCAGTGGTGTTCAGTGGCGCATGTTCTGATCCAACATACGCAGGACACCACCTACTAAGCCCCTACAGACGACGACAATAATAGCTTAGTCGCGGAGCCGGCATCAGCGAGCTCTCCCTCCGGAGGGCACCACCACGCCCATCCAGCGACAGCCCCCATGGACTCCCCAATACCGGTGACCCCGACGGAATCAAACCAAGGCCATATACGTGGCGTGACATCGAAACTGAGGTCACCATGAGAGCAGGAAGGGCCAAATAATTTGTGACTTTTTTTATGCTATTCGATGAAAATGATGCTACGAATTTCCATTCCGGTCTGAGCCTGCGTGACAGGGCGCTACTATACGTTTCCTTTTATAAGACATCCCGGCGTCAACCAGGCCCGAGAGATACGGACACCTGCAGTGTTGGTCAGGAAATTTGAGCAACACTGAGAGACGCATCCATTAAGTGGATGAAACTCAACTGTGTTGTCCCAGTCTTTCCAACTGAGCCCGTAGCAAACTCAACTATATGTAGGAGCCGGTCGGGGCAGAAAAATCCAACGTGACTCTAATGGAAATCGAACCCACGACCTCCCAGCCGGGAGTCCGCGACGCTAACCACTTCGCCACGGTGGCTGGTATAATGAAGAAAGTTTCAGGCTTTTGGCCCAGCTGGCTGATTGTTGTGGGAACGGATGAAGACAGACCTCTGTTGGGCTTGAGTCCTTTCGCGACTGCAAAGGGCATCAATGGCCTCAGTGGGAAACCAAAAAGCGTGAAGCAACTGAGGAATGGATCGCTTCTAGTCGAGTGCTCGTCCAAGTTTACTCGGAATGTTACTTTGATGAATCGGGCAACCAGGTTTAAAAAAAAATTGCTGTCCCATCTTCTGTGCCTACAAGGCTGCCCCCTCAAGGTCCTCAGAAATAAACTCCAACAGGTTTGTAGTTTTGTCAAAACATGAACATTTTGACACGGAGTGAAATCAGTGCGACCCCTTGGAAAAAGATGATGAAGAGACAGAAAGATACGGAACTATTTACCATCACCTTATCACCTTTATGGTGGACACAACTATTTCCATTGGAACATCCAAAGTCTGCACGAGGAGCTTCATTTTCTTTAATATCAGAAACGCAAACTCACCAGAAGACTTTTTCTCTATCAGGGTTTAACGTACTTTCAAAACCAGCCCACCCACAACACTTGGAGTTACGGGTGGGGTATCGTTACTTATCCACAACTCTCTGTTTTTCAGCCCTACCAACCTTAATTTTTCTCTACAACCTGTAGCTGCCAGAATTTTTTTTTTTTTTATACAAAACAGTAACAGTTTGTTCCCTGTATATAGCTCCATTATTATCTGTCAGTAGACAAGAGCTGGTTAGCCTGATTGGTGAACTCCCACGACCTTCTTGCTTTCAGGGGACCTGAAGGGCACTCTCCTCTTTGGGGCAGTATAGACACTTCACCCCAAGGTCTTCTGGAGGATGGCTCTTCAAATTATCTTCAGTCTTCGAAACGGAACCCTCTCTCTGCATAGATGTGTCAGTATGTAATCCCTCAACGGACTTGGACTTTGGAGTATTTATGATGACCTTCATGGAAGTGACAATTTTCAAATAGTCTCGATAAATTAAACTACAGAAAATATCAGTTTACCAGAATACCTTAACCTTGAAAAAGCCAGCTGGGAACTTTTTGCTAGGAATATACGAAAAGATTGAGTTGAAGATCACGTTCTGCAAAGTCCTAACCCTGCAGAAACCTTTACCAATTTCGTCACCAAATATGCCAAAAACAACATTCCGACTACTTCAGTCAACCCGCAGAATCCAAACACTTCCTTTTTTTTTCTTTTTTTTTTGCTGTCCCAACCTCTGCGCCACCTCAGAGGCAATGCATCCACGCCGCTCATGCCCACCCCCCTACCCCTCACAGCCACAGCCAGGTTGGCCCCGCCGCAGCCCCGACACCGGCAATCCACAGGGAGCAGTCAGTGTCACGTCATCAAGAGGCAACCCACCGGAGAGACACTGCACTGCTGCCGAGTCACTTCGGTGGCGTTCAGTGGCGCATGTTCTGATCTAACATACGCAGGACACCACCTACTAAGCCCCCTGCTGACGACTATAATTGCTTAGTCGCGGAGCCACCGTGAGTGAGCTCTCCCTCGGAGAGCACCACTACGTTCGTCCAACGACAGCCACACTGGACTTACCATTACCGGTGACCCTGATAGGACTAAACCAAGGCCACAGACGTGGAGAGGACATCGAAATTGAGGTCACCATGAGAGCAGGGCATGAAGGGCCACATAATTTGAGATTTTTTTTTATGCTGATCGATGAGAATGAGGACGATTAAGATGGTGTTAGGATTTTCCATGTCTGTCTGAGACTACATGACAGGGCTGTACTCTATGCTTCCTTTCATGATATATCCCGGCGTCAACCAGGCCCGAGAGATACAGAAATGCATCCATTAAGTGGATGAAACTCAGCCGTGTGGTCGCAGTCTTCCCAACTGAGTCCGCAGCAAAATCAGCTCTGGGTAGGAGCTAGTCGGGGCAGAAAAATCCCACATGACTGATGGGTATCGAACCTGCGACCTCCCAGCCAGAGTCTATGACGCTAACCACTTCGCCATGGCGGCTGGTCAAACACTTCCTGGTTTAATGCTAAGTGCCGACAAATTCACAATCGATGTCAAAAGGATCAACATGTTGTCTACCACAGACTATCAGAGCCACTAAGGATACACCAGTTCAAAATATGTGATACTTGCTTGACCTTCCTTCAGTGCAGGCAAGAACAAGCTAGAAGAGGTAAAGATATATTTCAGAGCACTTGAAAATCCCCCAAACCTGCCACATGCGGCAAGACACAAGCTAGAACAGTTGAAGACAAATTCAGAGAACTTGAACATCCCCAAACCTGCTACATGCGGCAGTCAAGAAAACAAAAGGTGCCCGGTGAGGACATGGAAAGTCGTGGATGGGACAGGCAGAAGACAATATACAGCTTGTATGCCGGATAGCAGAACTCAAAGAAACGAAGGAATGGGAAAAGTATCCGAATCAGTTCAAAACACACCCTACCAAATTGCCATCACTCCCGAAGTTGGAAGACACTGTTGAGAATGGCCAGAAGGCAAGACCAACGCAGAAATTCAGATGCAGGTATAAAACCTCGGCACAAAAGATGACATTGCTATATACACTGACGGTTCTGTCACCAAAGATAAGTCAGGCTGGAGATACACAGTGAAGCAAAATGGCCGATCCATCAGGAAGCAATGACGCTTACAGTTTAACAACTTCCGGTCTAATTACGGAGGTAGAAGCAGTGACACAAGCTCTCCACTGGCTTTATCATCCACAGGCCAGTTTAATTCTCAACGAGCCATGATGCTGACTGACTCCATGAACCTACTTCAGAAAGTGAAAAGTGTGGAATGGGAAGCCCTGCTTGGCATGACGTAATGCATAACCTTCCATTGTAGAGAGTCATATGGATCTACTGCCCTGGACATGCAGGAGTTAAGGTAAATGAGAAAACAGACACACTGGCTGGCAAGGCAATGATAAGAACTGGATTACAGCTTGGCCAATCTGATGTGGTAAGAAATCTAAAGAATTACCAAGGCAAACAAGAGCAATTCCACTGCACCATAAACTATCGCTTAGATCTGAACATCAAAGAGGGAGTGGCCGCACATCCAGACTTAGAGGAAGAGCAAAGGACATCACCAAACAAACATTGGAATAATTTCAAGGCCAACACTGCCAAGACTTCTCGAGATTGGGGCAAACCCATACTGGGCCTTTCCGATAACAGACACAAAATGATAAAACACATGTCAACTAAGATATGAGATCAGGTATCCCAGTGTATACTGTAGACGTATGTGCGCTGGTGTATGTTTACTAGTGGAGTGATACAGGTGGGTAAATTGGAGAGTCCACAGATGTGAGTGTTGAAGCCACGATGTGTGTGTGTGTGTGTGTGTGTGTGTGTGTGTGTGTGTGTGTGTGTGTGTGTGTGTGTGTTGTGTTTTGTGTGTGTGTGTGAGTATGTGTGTGTGTGTGTGTGTGTGTGTGTGTGTGTGTGTGTGTGTGTGTGTGTGTGTGTTGTTGTTGTTGTTGTTGCTCTTCAATCTAACATCTTCCCACTTAACGTGATTACAGACAGATTGTGTGTGTGTGTGTGTGTGTGTGTGTGTGTGTGTGTGTGTGTGTGTGTGTGTGTGTGTGTGTGTGCGCGCGCGCGCGCATGTGTGTGTGTGTGTATGTGTGTGCGTGCGTGTGCGCGCGCGAACGTGTGTGTGTGTGGTGCTGTTGGTAGTAGTAGTTGTTGTAGTAGTAATAGTAGTTGTAGTGGTGGTGGTGATGGTGGTGGTAGTGGTGGTAGTAGTAGTAGTTGTGCAAGTAGTGCTAGTTGTAGTTGTAGTAGTAGTAGTAGTGTAGAAGCTGTGGTACTGGCACGCTCCATTTTAAAATCTTACTTAGAAATAGGGGGGGGGGGGGGGGGGGGGGGGGGGGTAATTGTTTTTTTTTTTTCATCTAAGTCGTCATACAATTCCTTTCTTTTTTTCCCCAATGTAGACTGGAGACACCAGCATGGCCAATTTCAACCCCGCTGTCAGTCTAGCACCAAGGAAAAAGAAAATTACGATGCGATAAAAATACCACTAACATGACTTTAACCAAACATACTGCCACTAGTGCTCAAGACAGGTATCAGCTCCAGTACGATCAAACAAACAAGAATCACGTTTGTTGAAATATGAAAACCAGCAATAAAACACCATTCTGAGATTTGTGACAGTTTGCGATGTAACGGGGAAAGAGCACCCACCATACGTTGACATTGTGACCTAATGCCTTGTAACGTTCTAGGAAACATGTTTGAATTACGAAAACCAGAAAAAAACTCTGTTCTGACACATGTGAAAGTTTGTGATGTAACGTAGTAAACGCACTGCCATACATTGACATTGTGACCTAATGCCTTGTAACACCAGGACTTTCAACACTAGGCAGTGACAGAGGAGGACCTGTATTGAATGACCTGATATAATAGCTGAAGGGAAAGGGGAGAAAGTAGTTCCCTTTGGTACACACAGTTAATCGTCACTGAAGTGTGCAGCGTTTGCCGCGAGTTCAGGAGAAAAAAACAACACACTGACTGTGATTACTCAAACATCCTACAGAGAGAATGTTGTTTCTGAAATCCAGCATGTTGTTTCGAGGTCAGTGAAACCATTTCCATTTTCGTTTAGTAAAGATGCGTATGTGTGCCAGAACACCCATCAAACTAATTAAGGAAGGAACAACCAAAGGAACGATTCCCACGTTCCTTTCCAACCTCCACAAAAATAATCAAAATAAAATTTAGAAAGAAAAGCTATTGGTGCTAGACAAACAGATTACAGAAAAAGTCTTTTTCAGGTAAAACAAACAACAGTTAGGGCAAAGAAAAACCAAGAACGAACAATCACTTATCTTCTCATATTCAAGCAAAATGGTGTTGAATGAAAACGAGGCCGTTGGGAAGGGGACCATGGTAGTTCAAATTATAATGATGCGGAAAATAATAATGATAACTATAGTAATAGTAGCGATAGTAGTTATGATGACGAAAATATCTAAATTATAAGGGGAGGAATACTACCACTTTTGGTGATATAATATAATGATGATAGTTTTAGTATTAATTCTTTCATTCCTACTTTTTCTATAAACCATTACTTCCCCTTGTTCCTAGATTCTTATGATACAAGTATGCCCTTCGTTCCTGCATTTAGAGAATCATGGAAGAAGTGCGAAGCAGGGTACATACTTCGGAGACATGACAATACCGGACATCATGCTACACAGTGAAAGTCATATACTGTTGTATTCAGTGTTGACATGATGTGAGAAGTTGTCTGTGGTCATGTTGACACTATCCGGTGACATCAATGGCGACACATACGTGTAAAACAGGTAAGTTTGGGGTTCAACACAACGCATGCAAGCATGCAACACATGCAGGACAGTGCTTGCAGAGGGTGCACATTATGCTGGTACTCACTGAGGAGTGCCTCCTGTGTATCTCAGTGCCACACAGCTGGTTATAATTACGAAAAAAAAAAACCCTGTCACATTTGTCACTAGGATTGTCCTACCACAGCATCGGTTTGAAGTTTATTTGCTGTTTTGATGAGAATATGTCTTTTCCTATACAGACAGTTGCTGAATCGAAGCCACAGATTATTTTCAATTTTATACACAGAATGTGTTCACAAATAAAATGTTCAGTATATACGTGTGTCCATGTCACAGTCACCACGTCACAAGTCACACATAGGTGATACGTGTGTGATACACTTTGAAGCAGTCACGCTGGTTGCAACACAAATACACTTGACATTTTTCACACACAATAGTTATTTTTTGACTTTTTTGGTCGGGTTGTTGGCATAGCTGACGCCAGGGTGGGAAAGCCTTCAACGGCTGTGTCGTGTTATGCACTGGCTTCTGTTCTGGGTCGGCCAGGATGATTTTTTTTAACCACAAACTGATTTCCGATAAGTTGATGGGCTAGGTCAAGCTTGAAGGAGAGCAGGTCTCACTTACTTTGTCCCTGAAGTTTGTGGTCCGCCACCTCCCCCTAAAGGACATACGCATTGTAGATACCCGTCTCCGTCAGCTTGGTCACCCCGTCGATACCACTTCATAGTTTTCTTGGACTTGTTTTGACGAGTGTTCAGGTCCAGTCTGTGCACACCATTCATGTTGACTGCATAGGCGGCCACTGCTGGTGGGCAGGGAAACTCGGCGACAGTCCCGTCTTTCTGTCGTTGTCTGGCAATGGCACCTGTGTCGTCATGAGGTGGGTGTGCCGTGGACAGGTGATAGACCATCCTGTTTTCCTTCCATGATGTTGCAATCATGTCACCACACTGTCGCCACTCAGAAGCACCACGGGGTAACCAATGCGGTTGGGTCGCGTGTGCCACACAGGTAAGT
>JADBJO010015766.1:0-17500 GCA_016801955.1 Conus betulinus | reverse complement strand
AGCCGGTCGGCCCCGCCACAGCCCCGGCACCGGCAATCCACAGGGAGCAGTCAATGTCAAGTCGTCAAGAGGCAACCCACCGGAGGAGACACTGCACTGCCGCCGAGTCACTTCAGTGGTGTTCAGTGGCGCCTGTTCTGATCTAACATACGCAGGACACCACCTACTAAGCCCCCTACTGACGACAATAATTGCTTAGTCGCGGAGCCGGCGTGAGTGAGCTCTCCCTCCGGAGGGCGCCACCACGTCCGTCCAACGACAGCCCCCATGGACTCGCCGATACCGGTGACCCCGACGGAACCAAACCAAGGCCACAGACGTGGAGAGGACATCGAAATTGAGGTCACCATGAGAGCAGGGCATGAAGGGCCACAGAATTTGAGACTTTTTTTTATGCTGATCGATGAGAATGAGGATGATTAAGATGATGCTACGGATTTCCATTTCGGTCTGAGACTACATGACAGGGCTGTACTCTACGCTTCCTTTCATAATATATCCCGGCGTCAACCAGGCCCGAGAGATACAGACACCTGCAGTGTTACTCAACTCTGGGTAGGAGCCGGTCGGGGGGCAGAAAAACCACCATGACTTCTGATGGGATTCGAACCCACGACCTCCCAGCCGGGAGTCCGCGACGCTAACCACTTCGCCACGGCGGCTTTAGAATTGTGAAATCTTTGGTGTCCTGGATCTGTTACAAAAATATGGCGCTCAGCTCTTTCATTCCAAGCAGGGCTTCCCATTCCACTTTTCACTTTCTGAAGTAGATTCATTGGGTCAGTCAGTATCATGGCTTGTTGAGTTTCTGACTGGCTTGTGGATGAAAGCCAGTTTGTTTTACTGCTTCTACCTCCATTGTTAGACTTGAGGTTGTTAAACTGTGCGCACCATTGTCTTCCTGGATAGTTCGGCCATTTTGCTTCACTGTGTATCCCCAGCCTGACTTACCTTTGGTGACAGAACCGTCAGTGTATATTACAATGTATATTACAATGTCATATTTGGTGCAAAGGTTTTCTACCTGCATCTCAATTTCTGCGTTGCTTTTGCGTTCTGGCCATTCTCGATAATGTATTCCAATTTCTGGAGGAATGGCAACTTGATAGAGGAGGTGTTTCAAGTGGTCTGGATACTTCTCCCATTCCTTGGTTTCTTTGAATTCTACTAACTGGCACACAAGCTGTATACTGTCTTCCGCCTGTCCCATCCATTATTTTCCACGTCCTAGCCGAGTGCCTTTTGTTTCTTTGACTGCCACATGAAGTGGGGTTTGGGGATTTTCAGGTTCTCTGCAATATGCCTTCACCTGGTCTAGCTTGTGTCTTGTCTGCATTGAAGGTCAAGCAGGTATCGCATAGTTTCAACTAGTGTGTCCTTTGTGGTTTCCCAGGATCGATATCATTGCTTCATTTTGATTTCTTTCTAATTTGAGAAGGTTGCTGTTGGATAGTGCTGTAAGCCCTACTCCATAATCAATCACACTGAGTACAAGTGCGTGATAAAGTCGGTAGATATGGCGCTGTTCAATGCCTTTTGCTGCCATTGCTTTCATGGCAGATAGGCCTTTTTTGTATTTAAGAAGAATATTCTCAACATGCTTTCTAAAGGATGGCTTTCTGTCAAAGCCTACACCCAAAGAGGCTACAGAACAGGTAAAAGTACATGGGGAAATGTGACTGCTTTTGCCTATCAAGCATATGAAGGATACCAAAGAAAGGAAGAAACACTAGCTGTTGCAATAGATCTGGGAGATGCATACAACAAAGTCCAGTTCTCGCTTCTCATGAAACTACTCCTTGACTGTTGAGTCAGCAAGACATTTACACGATGCAGCGGCACTTCAGGAGCGAACCGTCATCCTACGATAAGACTGGACGTTGGAGCCTCATAAACTTTCTATGGGATTACCTCAAGGTTCTCCTCTTTCCTCTGTTTTGTAGAATGTTTACACTAAAGGCCTTGCAGACCTCAACAGTAACGGAATTGCTCGAGTGTTAACACCGGCAGATGATGGCCTGATCGACTAAACATTGATTGCGAGACAAACAGGAGAAGCAGCTAACAGCAGTTAAGTGGTTTCATGTTCTTTGTCACTGTCCTAACCTGAAGAAGACACAAGAGGTCTAAATGCATTGTGTCTAGTCCTGTACTCTGTTTGGCTGTGTCCTTGGCGGTAGCTAACCCCCTCTCTTTTCAAATTTTGCATCATTTTCCGCCCTCAGTCACTCCGTTTTGAAAATCATTTAATGCTCAAGAAAGAACGCAAGCCATTCAAGAACAGTTGAACAACATTGCTCAGTGGTATCAAGAAACGGGATCGTCCATCAACCCTACAAAAGCTGAGACATTAGTATGCACTCTCAACAACCAGACATCAGGACAAGTACCCTCACCAGTTTCCTGCAATGGAATACCAATTGAATTAACTAACAACTTCAGCCGACTGAGCCCCTGAACACTCACGTCATGTTCTGAGGTCCAAGTGGATAACTTTGTCATCCTTTTGTTATCAGGAATGTTCGAACTCTGGAGGGGTCCTCAACACCTTCGATGCCTGTTGTCACCTGACAATGTCACACACCCATGTTTGTGCACATACACACTTACTATCACCACAAAATTAAGTTTTCTATAAAACGCTCCCTTTACTCAATAATAAAGAAAGGGGTCTTAAATCTTCTTTTCACTTCAGTACGTTTTCCAACAACAATTATTTCTTCTCTTCACAAGATATTTCCACACATATAAACAATAATACAATATTCAAAGTTTTATCAAGAATCAAACACACACACATACATATTACACTATCAGTTCATTATATTAAATAATTGTAGTAAGACAAGTCATCTTCTTGACTTGTCGAGGAGCTTTCGTGCACTTGGCTGTACCACCTCTGGACCACCGCAGTCTGGATCCTCACTAGACTGGTACACCTTAGTCAGGAACACCACTGGACGCTGAGGGATTCTGTAATGAAACCCTAGGTCCAGGGTTAACCTCTAAAATGAATTTTATTTAATTTTTCTCTTTCTCTCTTTTATTATTCATAGCATAGCCTTTTTTTTAATCCTTTTACATTCACTCCAAAATCAAAATAGAATACTCACATGAGTCTTGTTCCGCCAACTTATTCCTACCTACAGTTGGGGTACAGAAAGAAATCTTTATACAACAATATTTTATTTTATTTATTTTTCAGTTCTTCTTTTCTTTTCGCGTTCAACGTTCATCTTTCTCTTTTTCCCAAATAGCGCAATATCCTCAAATCTTTATAATCATCAAACTTCTGTTATCATTACAATTACACCTTTAATGTAATTGCTTTAACCAGTTTACAACCCCAACTGGTACTCACCTTCTAGGGAATAAGCGACAAGCCTACCCTAGTAGACTTCCAGTCTACATCTACACTCTATACTTAGTGAAACTTTGCCACGCCAGGCATCTTACACCCCCACCAAGGGCTAAACACACCCAAACCAGGGTGCATCGGACAAACCAGTCCAACCATGTAGCACACCCAACCCAGGGTTGCACAGGACAATCCTAGTCCTAACTATATTAAAACCAGAAGGGGGTTATAATTGGACATCTTCCTATGTCCGTGTCCAGAGCTCCTCTGAAGTAACAATAATCTTCCACCCTTCCTCACATTGGGTGAACACACTTCACAATCCACTCAGCGTCCCACTCTTCCACATCACTTGTGGTTGCACTCCATGAATACAAAAAAGCATCAAAGCCGTAGGTTCCATTCCACAATCGCAAAAATGACAAAATCTCTTAACACTCTTTTCTTTGAAATGAAACTTCTCCATTCACATAACATTTTTCGCATGGCAGACAATTAGTTACTTGACAACGTCGACCTCCTTCATACAGTTCGAACATCTGCGCTAAGTGAAGGTGCTTCTGGTAATTGGCCTATTACCCATTTCTCCACCACGCTCGAAATTCTTGACTTCTTTATTGTCTCAAGTGCTTAAGACACTTTTGAGAGATTTCGTTCCCTTGATACAGGGACACAACACAGAATACACATTCATACTGCCAGGGAACAAAACAAAGTCATTATGAATGTCGACTATGAGGTGGAGAGGAGGAGAGTTGCCAAAGGGGCTCCAGTTGTAGAGATCAATGAGCTGGGTAATGACAGACTTTGAGACTGGCACTGATCCAGTCTGAGTGCCAAGGAATCCACTAGAGAACAACTGTCAAACCTGGACTGAACGATGCATACGTACACAGCACACGGCTGTATGCTCACAGGTTCTGGTGTTCCATGATGTGGTCTCCCTTAGACTGCATCTCGTTTGGTTTTTTGTGTGACCAAAGGCCCCGTGAAAAAAAAGAAAAAAAATGTTTGTGTGAACTTTGAACTCCATTGAAAGCTCATCTTTACAGGGTGCTTGGTCCTCAATGGTTTTCTTTTTGAATAGTGATTTGTGCTCTTGGGTTAAGGAAATTGCCTGACACATCTAGCAAAAGGCGGCAGACAAGAAAGCAATATAGAAAAGAAGAGAAAAAAAGTAAAACAAAAGTGTTCACAGGTGATTTTAGAGTAAGTAGGGGGATGTTGAAGATATTTGATAATTTTCGTCTTAAATCCTAAAATGTTTCGATCGTGATCAGAATTATTTGCAAGTTCTACCCTGTTCACACACTCCATAAGTAAGATGTAGATCCTGAATTTGATCAAATAATAAGTATTTCATTTATCTTACTAAATAGTATCTTGTCTTTCTAGGCAAGCACCTTGTATTTGGTACCCTGATACCCCCTTCTCAGCCCATGGTGTACTGTCCACTGCCCAAAAACATTTTGATTTTGTTCTGAGAAAAAATTGATAGGAAAGAATTCAAAATATTTCAGTGAGTGAAGGTTGGGGTTGTGAACCCACAGTGATTCATTTGTGTGGAGTGGGGTCAGCATCTGCGTGACCTAGAAGAAAAAAAGGGAAATGTATGTCTGTACAACAATCATGTTGATGTAATTTTTTGTGGAATATTGTGGACTGAATTATGTACATTGGCTAAAGAAAACAAAGAGAAGTTAAAATCCCCATGCAGCAAAACAAGTTAGGCGCAGAAAGAAAGAAAGAAATATTTAAAATATTTTTCTAGAGAAGAACTTGAAAATATTTTGATTTGTTTTATTGAAAGAAAGGGAGTCAGATCTGTGGTTGCGTGTGGAATGCATGACTGTCTATGCATGTGTGTGTATATGTAAGACCGTTGTATGACAGATGGACACATAATTAAAGTAACTGATGTCAGCGATAACCTACTGGATCTACTAACTTTGATAATTACTTTGCAGGAGTTTCTGGTGTGCTTGCTGCTAGTGTTCCTGGGCTGCACCTACGTCATAATGAAAGAGAAGGAGCTGCTATGGTCTGGCAGACAGAGCCAGAGGGCCCAGAGCCTGGCTGATCTCTTCTCATTTACAGACCAAAAGAAACAAGCGGAACAGTGGAAGAGCCTTGACGTCACCACCAAAGACAATCACCTGCCGGCCTACGTCAATGTGGTAGACCTGCAGTCCACGTCCACCAACAAATCCACAGGGACTGGCAGTGTCAGCAGTGACTGTCGTTTGACCAGAACCAACCAGCGTTCCGCGTTTGTCTGTACCCCCAAAAACGGGACATCGACATCTCTGGACATTTGATGACTCGTGGTGTATGGGAGCCCCGCATCACCAGGCTGTTCCAGCTGGCACTGAACAGGTTCCCCCGAGCTACGGTCGTTGACGCTGGTGCCAACATTGGCTATTACAGTCTGATGGCCGCGGCCATGGGCCACCCAGTCATTGCTGTAGAGCCCACTCTGGCCAACGTGGAGAAACTAGCACAGGGCGTCCAGGCCAATGGAGCTGCTGGCAGGGTCTACGTTCTGCACAACGCCCTGGCCGAGAGCCACAAGAATGTGAGCATGGTGGTCAACAGCAACAACAACCAGGGTTGGGTCAGTGTGCAGGAGAAGGAGGATGGCAATCATGCTGTGCAGACCATCATCATGGATGACCTGCTCCATCTCATCCATACCCACAACGTCATCATCAAAATGGATGTTGGTAAGCGTGTTCTCTCTGTCACGCGCTGTCCGTCAATTTTAATGCATAGGCGCTATATAAATACCCAATATAATAATAATAATATTCATACAAGAAGATTTCAAAGGATGTAAGATGAATCACATTAATCATAAACCAGAAAGAGAACAAGAAGAATGAGAGATAAAAAAAACCCTGCAGAATTATTGAAAATGGTCAGATTGTTCACTTCATTTGTTTCCCATGCAAAAGTTTTATTTCAAAGTGAGATGACTGCAAGCGGAAATCGAAGCAAATTCAAAGGAAATATTACTGTACCGCCAAACGAAAGCAACAAACAAATTACAAGATAAAAGACGTCCGCGTTTGGACCTCGTTGGTCTTCTTCAGGCAAGACAAACAACATTTAAGACAATGACGACGCAGTAAACTTCATTTTGTACTCACTGATGTTTTGTTTGTGTATTCATTTGACTTAAGTTCTTACGCTTGAAGGAATGGCCATTGATTTCAGTTCATCATTGAGTAGTTAGCTACTACACTATGCATTAGAGATGACTGCACTAAACATTAGACAGGCCTACATTCAAACGGTGAGATCATTCAGCTGTCGAGTTGAGGGTCATGAGTTGACACCACCAGGAATTCGCTCCATCTTCTAAAAGCACATGACCTTAACACATTGATTCTCTGACATTTCATTCATGCTACAGCCACCAGACAATAAGACTGTAACCTTTGAACCTTTTCAGCACTGAGATCTTTCTACGCTGTTGTGTTGCAGAAGCCTATGAGTGCCGTGCCATGGCGGCTTCCAGCAAGCTGTTCCGGGATGTCTCTGTAGTCTTCATGTTTATGGAGTGGCATGGGCTGTTCCATTCACGCTCGAACAAGGCTGCTGCCTGCCCCGCCGTGGCCACCCAGCAGATGACTGACAGCTTTGTCCGTCTGGGATACCTTGCCCACGATGCCGAAACCGGGCAGGCTCTGGACCCCAGAAACAGCCCTCCTGGCGTGCTGGTAACGTGTACTGGAGGCACCGTGACCAGCCCATACTCCTCTAGTAGCCGTGAATACAGTCCTCCAGTAGCAGTGACTACACTCCTCTAGTAGCCATGACCAGCCCATACTCTCCAATAGCCGTGACCATACTCCTCCAGGAGCCATGACCACACTCCTCCAGTAGCCATGACCACACTCCTCCAGTAGCCATGACCAGCCCACACTCCTCCAGTAGCCATGACCACACTCCTCCAGTAGCCATGACCACACTCCTCCAGTAGCCATGACCACACTCCTCCAGTAGCCATTACCAGCCCACACTCCTTCAGTAGCAGGAAGGAAGGTTATTTTGTTTTATTTGGCTCCTAGGTGTACTAGGGTTGACCTCTGCTCTGACATTTTTCCGTAGATTTATTCAGTGGTGAACCTCCAACACGTTGTGTTGTAGTGTGTTTTAAACTTTCAGACACAATAAAAAAATTATCAAAACAATATGAGCCTGTCTTTTTAAATAGTCGACACCTTAAGCATGTCCTCGGCCAATTAATTGTTGGTGTGCAGCCACTGTACTTCCTTCAGAGCTGGGTTGGAAGACTGATGGGTTTGTTTACAGCTGAAGAAAAGTATGCACTTGAGTCTGGAAGCATCCGATTTGTTTTTCTTCATTCTTTTCTCATTTTATGAGAACATCTATGTGACGTCCTCCTGAGGGACAAAACCATGTAAAGAAATTGATGACAATATTTCTTGTACGAACTGATTTATGATTTAACAACTCTGTTTAAGTCTGTCTTCAAGACGATGATTCTTACCAAGTTTTATTTTCTTACAACTTTTGGGCGGTTTAGTTTCACCTGATGCTCATTAAGACATTGAAAAAGGGAGTAATTCAGTGTGTCAAGGAATGTCTTTATTCATTGAGAATGGCTGTGTATTTGCCTGTGATTCACTTCACCAATGACGATGACCTGCTGCATATAGCGGACTCCCGGCTGGGAGGTCATGGGTTCCATTCCCAGCAGAGTCATGTGGGATTTTTCTGCCCCGACCGGCTCCTACCTACAGTTGAGTTTGCTACGGACTCAGTTGGGAAGACTAGGACCACAATCCAGTTTCGTCCACTAAATGGATGCGCCTCGGAGAGTGTGCTCAAATTTCCTGACCAACACTGGCGATGTCTGTATCTCTCGGGCCTGGCTGACGTCGGGATATAATATGAAAGTAAGCGCAGAGGACAGCCATTTCATGCAGTCTCAGACTAGAAAGGAAATCCTAACATCATCTTCATCATCCTCATTCTCACTGATCAGCATAAACAGTCTCATATTATGTGGCTCTTCATGCCTTTATCTCATGGTGACCTCAGTTTCGATGTCTCTCCATGGCCCTGGTTTGATTCCGTCGGGGGCGCCTGTGTCGGCAATTCATGGAGCTGCCATTGCACGGAAGTGGTGGATACTTCCGGAAAGAGAGCTCACTCACGTCGGCTCCGCGACTGAGCAATTATTGTCGTCAGTAGGGGGATTGGATCAGAACAGGCGCCACTGAGCATCACCGAAGTGACTCGGTAGCGGTGCAGTGTCTCCTCTGGGGATGCCTGGTGACGACTTGACATTGACTGCTCCCTGTGGATTACCGTTCCGAGGCTGCGCGGGGTTAGGCCGGGGCTGTGGCTGTAGATAGGGGGTCGGATTGAGCGGCCTGGGTATAATGCTACTGAGGTGGCACAGAAGATGGGACAAAGTGAAAAGAACTGTTGCATATACGTATTTCACCTCACAACTGTCAAGCTGTCCTACAGAGACAGAAAGGCTAAAAAGCCCGTGACACTCAAAACGAATTTTGATAGGAAAAGAGAAAGCAATGTTTTGTCACGATGCAGGCTTTTTTTTTCATTTTCTTTTCACAAGAACAAATCAAGTCTGAAATTGACATGGAGGAGAAAATGCATGTTACCAGTTTACGAGCACTGCCAACACATATCGTGAAAGAAAAATGGTGTGCTGTGACACCTTCATCTGTATTCAATCAGATATTGGCCTCTTTGTTTCCTACTGCAGAACTCATGTTGACAGTGACTGCATATGTCTAGCTTTGTAGCTTAATCAAAGAGAATTTTGCTTGTCTCTTTGTATGCACACGTGTCTGTAGATAGATTGAAAAACCGAAGAGCAGGTCTCAGCGTGTGTGATATGAAGTTTTAGAAGGGTTGTATTGCTTTTTTTTTTTTTTTTTTTTTTTTTTTTTTTTTTTTTTAAAGAAATGGAAATTGGCTTTTTGAATTCTCGAGCGGTCTAAACTGTGTAGGAACCTTTGTCCCGCTTTTTGTGGTAGACGAAGCACGCTATGTCTTGAGATTACCTTCTTCAAGACCTGCAAACCAGGCCATTAAATGGACCCCAACAGGCCAATAAAAAAAAGGACGACCCAGGATGAGCTGGCGACAGACAGTGGAGAGAGACCTCAGAGTTGTTGACAGAGGATGGAGTGACGCTAGCAGACTGGCTGAGGACCGTGCACAGTGGAGCGCCTTGACTGCCTTGAGCGCCTTCACTGCCTCATACGTCGCAAGACGCGGGAGCATCTAAGTCTAAGTAAGTGAAAAGCACGCTATGTGCTTGACTAATTGTTCAGACTGCGCATTTTTGATTCATGCAGTTCTTTTCAGCTGCCATTTCGTTTTACCACAACCAGGCCAAGCTGGGTTTGCTGACACGTTTTCATTCAGGAGTTGGGTACAGGCAGGCATTGTAAGCAGTTCTGTTCGCATGGCGAATGGTGATGGATCTCATCCAAGTCTCGGTTAAGGATTTAACATTCACTTGCCCATTCCCCATTCTGTCTTCTCTTTTTGCTGCGGCACTCTCGGAGACCCTCACCTTCTTCTCTCCATTCCCCTCTCCTTAAAAGACATCAATCTTAAGTCATGATCATAATGAGGAATTAACTCTGTGGCCTTAACTTTACCTCCCCTCCAAAACAAAACACAAAAAAACAAACAAACAAAAACAAAAACAAAAACAAGCCTTTACGTGAGGGTATTTTTCTTTCTTTCTTTCTTTCTTTTTTTTTTTTTTTAACTTGAGAAATCTTTGCGACGAAAGCTCAACTTTACACAAAAAAGTCAAATTTGTCTCTGTGAAAAAACAAATCACACTTGTAATCCTGCTATCATCTTTTGATGGCCGTTTACCTTGCTATGTTGTGGCTTGCTGCAGGCACTGTTCGACAACTTCACAACTGAAAAAAAATCTACATTTCTTGATATACATTCGATACCCCCCTCTCCAAATCTAAACATATGTTCTTACCTACATACATACTCTCTCTCTCTCTCTCTCTCTCTCTCTCTCTCTCTCTCTCTCTCCATACAAATACATACGTTATTTTACATACATACATGTTCTCTCTCTCTCTCTCTCTCTCTCTCCCTCTCTCTCTCTCTCTCTCTCTCTCTCTCTCTCTCTCGCTCTCTCTCTCTCTCGCGCTCTCTCTCTCACTCTCCATATATATATATATATATATGTATATATATAATGAAGAACAATTAAGTAGTGGAGGAAAACAAGTGCAGGCTAACAATTCCTACATCATTATAGATGTATATATATATATATATATACATTTTTACATACATAAATACATACATTCCCCCTCTCTTTATTTCTCTCTCTCTGGGTCTGTCTGTCTGTATCTCTGTGTCTCTCTCTCTACGTATACATAGTCATGTTTACATGCAAACATATTCTCTGTCTGTCTGTCTCTCTCCATATATATATATATGATACAGAACAATTAAATAGTGGGGGAAAACAAGCGCAGGCCAACAATTCTTCATACACACACACACACACACACACACACGCACACACACACACACACACACACACATGTTTTTACATACATACACATTCTCTCTTTCTCTGTCTGTCTGTCTGTTTGTCTGTCTGTCTGTCTGTCTCTCTCTTCCTCTCTCTCTCCACTCTCCATATCTAAACATACATGTTTTACATGTATACGTATTCTCTCTCTCTCTCTCTCTCTCTCTCTCTCTCTCTCTCTCTCTCTCTCTCTCCTCCCCCCCCCCCCCCCCCCTCTCTCTCCATACACACAAAACATATGTTATTTTGTATTCATGTTCTCTCTCCCCCTTTCTCTCTCTGTTACACACACACACACACACACACACACACACACACGCACGCACATACGCGCGCGCGCGGATGGATGCATGCACCGGCCAAGGCAATGGGTTAAAAGAGATGGATATCATCCACGATCTAGCAGAAACTGTATGTCACAGAAGAATGAGTATTCACAGAACGGCAGCCCAAATCACGGATATATCAAAATTCAATGTTCTCCCTGCAGTCACATACACACATACAACACTGGCCTGCAAGAAAATAACATTTATTTTAGAAAACGAACAAGTGGGGTAACTCTTGCTCCCCCTGTCAAAATACAGACGCCCGTGACTCGAAACGAATGCTTCTTACCTTTTTGAGTTATGGGCGTGTCATTATTTCATCATGGGAGCAAGAGTTACCCTACTTGTACATTATTCTCTGTTTATCGTTCCGTGCCTCATTTAATATTTCTTTTCATTTAAAGCACAAGGCAAAAATGCAAAAAAAAAAACAAAGAAACAAAGTTTAAGGTAATGCGGGTTCTAGAAATAACACAAACAGACGAAACACATTTTCAACAAAAGACTACTTCAAACGTTGCAAACAAAGAAACAAAACACATGCACATATTCCACAAAACTAGTTGATAGTGGTCAGCTTGATAATGACCATATGTGAAAAGAAAAGGAAAGCGAGAACATTGTTCAAAACAGAGAGCCGGCTAGAGCAAAAGAGAGAGACAGAGAGCATGAGAAGAAAGCGGTGTGAAAATGAGGAAGATAACAATTGAGCTGTAACCAGTTGCCGTGGCGAAATGGTAGCGTCGCAGAGATCGTGGATTCAATTCTATCAGACTTATTTGGGTTTTTTGCTGCTCCGACCGGCTCCTACCTTGAGGTGAGTTTATTACAAGCTCATTGGGAAGACTGGGACCACACAGTCGAGTTTCATCCATTAAATGGATGTCTCAGAGAGTGTTGACAAAATTCCTAAGCAGCACTGCAGGTGTCGTACACCTCGGGCCTGGTTGACGCTGTAACATACAATGAAAGTAACCATAGAGTACAGCCCTGTCATATACAGTCTCAGACCTGAAGCGAAATCCATAGCATCATCTTCAATGTTTTCATCGATCAGCATTAAACAAAAAACAAAAAACAAACAAAAACAAACAAAACAAACAAAAAAGCTATATCTCAAATGCTGTGTGGCCTTTCATGCCCTGCTCTCATGGTTACCTCAGTTTTGATGTCCTCTCTATGGCTATGACCTTGGTTTGATTCCGTCGATGTTACCGGTATCTGCAAGTTCATGGGGGCTGTCGTTGGACGGAAATGGTGGCGTCCTATGGAGGGCAGAGCTCACTCATGCCGACCCCTTGACCAAAGCAATTATTGTCGTCAGTAGGGGGCTTAGTAGATGGTGCCCTGCATATGATGGACCAGAACAGACGCCACTGAAGGACTCGGCAGTAGTGCAGTGTCTCCCGCAGTGGGTTGCATCTCGACGAATTGAAATGATTGCTCCCTGTGGATTGCCTGCGCCACAGCTGCGGCGGTGGGTTGCCCTTGTGAAGATTTGATGACTACTCTGTCTGAATTGCTGGCGTCAGAGCTGAGGCGGGATGGGTCAGGCTGTGGCTGTGGACAGGTGGGGGGGGGTGCGTAGGTAGGTGGGGGTGGGGGGTCGGAATGATTAGCGTGGGCACTGAGGCTGGGAAAATGGGACAGCAAAGGCAAAAGCAAATACAAAACAAAAGAAAATCAAAAAAAAACGAACAAACAAACACATGACCAAAAAGCTGGATCACAAACAAACAGGGACGTGCACGTGTGTGCACAGTATTTGTGCAGTCTCATGGACACTTTGTTTTCATTTTCATTGTCACATGTTTTATAATTTTCTGTGACATTCACATTTCTCAACGATTCCAGAAATAAGGTAAGAATGTTCATTGACCATCCGGAGGATTTTGGGACCACATTATTCTGGCAAATCCCATCTGCACGCAAAAACTGAGCAAAATACTTTTTCTTATCGGAAATGAGCCGAAGAGTGAATAGGTCAGTCATGGCTGAGTGCCTATAGCTGCCCTGCAGGGGAAGTAACCAAAGCACTAAACCCCCCCCCCCAAAAAAAAAAAAAAAAAAAAAAAAAGCAACCAACCAACCAATAAACTATCCAACAAGCAAGCAAGCAAGCAAACAAACAAACAATTCCTTTTAAAATTCAAACTTAATACTTTCCCGAATTACCCCTCACAGTTTTTGAAAAGAGGAGGAGACCACCCCCTCGCCCACCCCCACCCCCATCTCCCGCCCCTTGCAGGTACTAAGGGGCCTCCTCAAGGGAACATTCTATAATCAGTATAGGATCTTTGTTATTTCTTGCTGATAAAAATAGAGGAGAATTGAAAAAAAGGGAAAAGTAAAGGCAAGAGAGTGTACATAAAAGTCTTTTGTCAAATCCGTTTCTGGCTGGAATCGCTGCAGTAAAATGCATACATACACACCCACACCAACATCATGTAGACACACACACACACACACACACACACACACACACACACACACACACACAGAGAGAGAGAGAGAGAGAGAGAGAGAGAGAGAGAGAGAGAGAGACAGACAGACAGACAGACAAACAGACAGACAGACATACCCACACACATGCAGACATACTCAAAAGCAAAAAAAAAAAAGAAAGAACAAACAATATTTTCCCAAGTTACCACTAAAAGTTTTTTTTTAAAAGAGAAGGAGAGCACCCCTCCCTCACCCCCACAGATAGACAGACAGACAGACAGACTAAAGCCATTAATCAGTCAAAGAGATATCCCATCGTAGGCATTTTAAATTAAAGTGTTTTTTTGTCAGTTGCGTGCTGTGAACACAGGTTGGGCGTTGGATATATCTGTGCAGCCAAGCCTAACAAGAAAGTACTACCAAAGGTAAGGGGTCCAACACTTGATCAAATCTTGATCAGGTGACTTCCGCTGTGAGTCCATTCAGCCTTCCCTGCCAGTGAGCTATCGGGGTAGAGCTAGAGGAAGGGGGGGGGGGGGGGGGGGGGGGGGTAAGACCACTCCTCCACTGGAGCAAAGGAGTGGCTGTACACCAAAAAATAGTGTTAGCTAGGACCTTGTTTAAGAAGTCGAGTGTTTATAAACTGACGAGTTCTGAGAATTTTTTTGTGTCTGAAAACTGATTTTCCTCGTTTTCCTTCTTATGGCCATCAAGGTATGCGCTAGGTGGTTGCAAGCAGACAGATTAAGATCAAAGGAAATTGGGACTATTTGGGGGTTACTACTAACCAGCGCAAACAGACGGGTTCACGGGTGTGTGTGCAAAGGCCTGAAATGTGATGTCAAGTTAGGGGAAGGTCATGTAGTTGAAGACTGTATGTGATATCATATGTAGAAATCTCACTAAACAACATTAATGATTCAACAATTATCAGTTTCACGTTAAATTCTGGCTCAAATTTATGGTATGCCTTAAAACACTTACATAGATTCTATAGTGATTTAGTGCAAAATCCTAATTGTGGCGTATAGCGGTGGTAGGGGCGAAGACTCGGTGGTGTCACGTCTCCGCGTACCCATCCCTGGTAGAAAAGCCGTGATGAAAAAAGTCAGTTCCATCAAGAAATTATTTTTTTCTTTTTGATGGAAGGCCGGAGAGGGGGAGGGAGGACGTGAGAGGACCAAAGAACGAGGAGAAGGGAAGGAAGGGGCCTGGTGGAATGAGGGTAGGTGGGGTGTGGGCGAGGGTAGGATGGGGAGGGGGCAGGCGGGGAAATTTACAATCAGAAAATTTTATATAATTCTAATAGGTAACTTCTCTTCTGCAATAAAGAAATAATTTCTTGCAGAAGAAAAGACACATATTAGAATAATATAAGGAAAATTATTTAAAACAGTACACACTTTTTTTTCAGATGTTAAAGTAGACCTATTTCTGAGGCCCATTTCCCCGAATATAAAATTGATCTAAATCCACTTGTCTGATATAAGGTGACTGACAGGAGGTACAGGAAACTACCCCACCAGAGGCTCTCCACACATGCGCATTGTACATAAAAGCGCCCATCAGGATGCATGTCCATGAACCGGCTCATGGCCCAATTGGAAATGACTAAAAGTGGAATATGCCATCAAAAGAGAACGTCAGTGTCACAGACGGCCCTGTGGGGTGGAGAGACAGATGAGACAAAGATTGTTGGATGTGTGTAACAAACATAATTGCGTGTTCGTTATTTGATAATGTATTTATATATATCTCTGTCACACACGTAACATGTCATCCGGATGCTACAGGACAATCTGCCAACATATAACAAAGAAATCCCAGATTTTAAACAAGGCCAATTTCTAATTAACTCTCAGAAAGAACAAATTCTTTAGTTTCTTCTTTTCTTATATATACATTAATTCTTTTTCTTCCACGTTCAACAAATTCTCAATACATAGGATCCCACGTCGAATATCTCAATACCTTCGAAGACACATGTCCACAATTACACTATAAGCTTCATAGTCTTTTTCCTTTCATTAGATGACTGCAGTCCATATGGATAATTCCTTGAATTATCTCCCTTGATTTATGCATCACAGCACATCAATATTATTGTCCAGAGTCTCTTCTCTTCTCTGTAGCAGTACGCAGCACTTGTAGAGAAAAAATTATTCTTTAAATACTTTCTCTCAGGAACAGTCCATAAATCAACTCTTTTTCACGTGGACGTCAAAATATACATATGCATCTCGAAGAGCTGTGTGCACAATGATTTCCTCTTTCATTAGTTTTTCAGTCCCTCAAATTAATCACAATCTTTTCACAAGTGTAGCATTTCTCTTCTTGACTTAAACAATGCATGGAACTGTCTCACCCAGCTCTGGCATAGCATGGGATGCACTCTTTCCCTCTCTCTGCCCAGCTCTGGCGTGGGACAGGCGTCACATGTAAAGGCGGCGTAAAGGCCACATGGCAGACTGGCGTAGACGCCGCAAGTGATTACGTCGGCATGAGAACCGGATACATCTCCGCGGAATCGTCCCGAGGGATGAAGCTACGGGAATCATAAACAAAGAAACCCCACTAAGATTCTATTTACAGAAAGTTGTAAAGATGTGGGACCTAGTAGCCACATCACACCACTGCACTGGCATAATGCCCGACGCCATGATCCATAGATAATGTTGATGACAACCGTTCTCTGAAAAATTTGTGTCAACTTAAAACACCATTTGGAACAAACCCCCCCCCCCCCCCCATTTACCAATCATGGAATAAAACAAATGTTTCAGCAACAAACCCAAGAAGTTATCAAAAATTATACCCAGATTAACTACACAAAACCTAAGTCTCAATGTAAAACAATTTTCTTTCAAAAATTCAGCTTAAAGTCAAAACTGTACACCACATCTACACAAATTCCCACAGCAATGTATAAAAATTAACTAACAAAAGAATACAACTCTTCTTATCAAAATCACATCACTAACCTACACGGCTGTAGAAACCTGATTATTAACACTGCTCAATTTAAGTTCAATTTCCAGAAATTTCTCAAAATATCCTCACACCTTCTAAGTTCAAGACACAGTTATCTCCCTTCGACTATCCAAGTCAAATATCAAACTATCCATGAAAAATACGATGTCACAGCAGCTGAAAAATAAATAAGCACTTCTTAACAATTAGCTGCTTCACAATGTTATCAAATATTTCACGGACTTGCGTCAGCAGCAAAACCCTAACACATCAGGTTAAAATATTCCTCTTCAGTCTAGACTGCAAAACGCTGTTGATACACTGGCAACCATGTAGGAACTGACTAAAATTGTAGTGAACACCCTTTACAAAAACACTATAGGACCGGGCTTCATTACTGTAACAATTTCAACCAATCAGAAATCGGCTTTCAAAGTAGAAAGCACTCTGTGTGCACACACACATACTGGAAAACCACACAACAAAAATGTGACGGAATAATACAGTCGCGTTCGCCACACTCAGATACCCAAATAAATAAATAAAAAAAACCCCGAAAAACCATAGCAACCAATACTTTTGATATTTTTCCTTCTATGAATGAGGTACAAACATACACATATACACAGACAGACAGACAGACAGACACGCAGACACACACAGACACACAGACACAGACACACAGACACACACACACACCGGCCCAAGCTCTTCAAATCTTTTCCAATATGTCATGTTGTAATATTAACACTGATGCCTCTTGTTCATCGGTTTATCTGTATAGATCTTTATTTGCATTTTTCTGTTGTGTGT